>JAHBCN010001724.1:0-65000 GCA_019359885.1 Listronotus oregonensis | reverse complement strand
GTTTCAAAATGACGTCGCATATTCCTAAACATTTCTGGAGTAATTTGTCGATATTTAACAAAAATTCTTTGACGTAGGTCAATTTCCGGCTGAATACTGTAAATTTTACTTTTGGCGCAACAAAAAATGTCCAGCGTATTTAAATCTAGAGACCTTTAAGGCCACTCAATTACACCTCTACGCCCGATCCACCTACCAGAAAATGTTTCGTCCAAATACTGACGAACAGCTAGGGTAAAATGAAAAGGCGTTCCATCATGCTGACAACTTATTTGCATTTGCTTGCTGATTTTGTTCTAAAATTTCAGCTAATGCGGGATAAACAGCATCTTCTAATAGTTACAAGTATATTTGGCCTGTGCGATTCCTGGTAAAAAAGAGGATCAATAATGCAGTCGCCATACACTCCAGCCCAGAAATTTAATTTTTTAAGATTTTATGTGCGAACTTTCTAACAAATAAGTGGGTTTGCGTCAGCCCAGAACACTTGTCCGAAAAACAAATATTTAAAAGCAAATTTTTATTATTAATAAGGCGTTCATTCATTAACTCGCATAATTTCAAACGTCGGTCAAAGTCATCTTTAATTCTTGTATAATATGAAATTTATGACGTTTTAAAATTCTTCTGATACTATTACGCTTTGCCCGGTACTTAAAGTAGGATCAATATTGACGTGGCCTAAAACAGCAATTTCTATTGCTTCATTTCGCACCATTAGATCTGCAACCACATGTTTTCGGTTTGTTACTGATTTCGTCTTTCGATCCTCTTTAAGAACGTACTTTCTGTTCACATGCTTACCCGGGTTTAGTTCGTTAAATCACTGGACTGCAATATAAGGGCATTTACCGTTTTCTTTATACAATTCGATTATTAAAATTCTCTTTGCGACAGAATAAACTATCCTATGCAAAGGAAATAAAACCGAGATTTTAAGTTTAAACTTGTAGCTCGATGCAGGACGATATTGACATCATTGAAATAAACGAATGAAATAGTTTTTTGCCATTTTAAACCGGATACTAAAAATTTCATTTTACTATGTGTAGCAAAAAGTGCAGGTAAACAAGATATTATAATAAAGTTCGTTCTTAATTATATTAGCCTCGTTGAAGTAAAAAAGTCCCGTATTTGCAACAAAACTATACTTTAAACAGGACAAAGGAGACCACGCGTAGAAGAGCAAGGAACATCTTGTTTATTTTCTTTAAAATTGTGTGAGACTCAACCAGTGCCGGATTAAGCAAGCGCGGGGCCCGTAGCCAATTCTATCAAGGGGCCCTTGATCTGCTGTGGGTTCAGGGTTCAGGGAAAACATTTGTTGATTAATAATTTCTTAACTTATTAAAAAATAAATTAATTTTTTTTTCCAACGGTACTTGCTTTCTTTAAGTGTTTGGATATTAATATTTTACACTAAAAAATATTTCTTAGGTTATACCCTTCTAACGTAGGTGCGCCCGTGCGACAGCAGCCACGCGTAGCCCTATTTTTAATATTAAATAAATATTTTTTTAAGAAATTTCCCCCCCTTTAGAAATATTATTTTCAATTTTTTGATATGGCTTATGGTTATTGAGTTATTATCAAAAAGCTGAGACCCTTTTTTTGTTTATGTTTTGTTGATATTAAAAAATTAAAATTTTGATTTTCAAAAAAAATGTTTTTCTCAAAATTAGATTTCACATCAAATGAGCTATCGCTAATATTTTTGTCACAATTTTAACCATTTTTCGCCAGTCTTTGAAATGCTAAAGTTAATATTTATTAGTGTAGCTTTTGATACCGCCATCTATCTATTGGTCGGGTGCCCATTGTAGCGATAAGGGGTAGGATATCTTACATTAGTTTTAAAAAAAACAGGCGTAAGACTCTTGCGTCTTGGAATTTAAACTTCTTTGGTTCTGGAAATAACTTATTTTATGCATTGCTTTTTATGCATTTGGTAATGATCTTACTATGTCAAGATTACGAAATGGTTATGAAAAATTCAATTACAGGAAATCACTCTTAAAGTAATAAAAAAAAATAAGTCATAACTTAGATAACTCAATATACTTATATTCTAAAAAGTTAGTTTTTAGTATATAGTTACTAAATTATACTAAAAATAGTGTAGACTGTTAATATTACAAATAAATGGATAATTTTAATACTTTAAATTGAGCCATTTCAATTCTGCTACACATCCACACTAAGTGTCAGGTTAGAGTGTTTGCATACGTCAGACTTTTTGTAGAGCTGATTATCGAGCCAACTGAAATTCTACACATTTATACAAGTAAATTTTTGTAAAACTTGTGCGTATGAAATTCGGTGTTTTACTTACGCCAAGGAAATATTCGGTTACCGATTGTCTGACGTGGATTGTCTTAGTAGCAAAAGTTGCAACGTTTTACGTTTTTGTGTCATCAAGTAAATTCAATAACCACATCTTAAGTTTTACTCAAAAATTACGCTCAGGCAGAGATGAGTGGGTTTAAGTATGCGAGGCCCCCTTTCGCGCGGGGCCCGTAGCAATGCTACTCTTGCTACGTCGTTAATCCGGCACTGGACTCGACGCATGGTAGGGATACTACGGGGTTGTCTTCTTTACTTCAACGAGGCTAATATAATTAAGATCAAAATTCATTACAGGTAAGTTCGTTTAATAAAATTTAATAAATTTTATAAATATTTGTAATATTTAATTGCTTTAAATTTAAAAGAGATTACATTATGACTTTAATAAATAATATTTTCTAAATATTACTGCCTATTTAAATTTAATAAAGAATTTAAAGCTAGCGGTAAGTAATTTGAATATGTAATTAATATAATATTATTAAAAAATATTTTTAGGGTAAACTAGTAAATATTTAAATCGCAATTCATTAGATTGCCTCACTAACCCAAGTTAATTTTTTTTAGGGATTATTGCCACCATAGTCCAAAGTAACAAAGCTTAATAATTAATATAAAATAATAAAATTATATATTACCGATAACATCTATCTTCACTAATATACTAAAGATAGGAAATAGCAGGAAGCCACCCTTATTTAAACCCTTTAAAATAGGCATTTCTAAATGCTCTTAACCTGGAAAGGAAATTTCGGAGTGCTTTAGGTATCCTTTTGCTAAAATCTTTTTTTTTAACGATGTAAAATACAATTTACCCTACAAATATTTAGGGATTAGGTCAAATTAATTTTGATATTAAATCCTTTACAACAAAGATTACCAAGTATTTAAAACCTTATTTATTAGGCTTAAAAAACCGTTTCTCTAATTATTCCCAAGTTTTAAAAATCCGAGAGTCACGATAGAAGACCATAGAAAAAGCATCTTTTTAAAGGGGATAAATTTTATCCACATTTTAAGGATTTACTTATAGATGTCTCTGAATAGTAGCATCACTTTTCAAAGTTACTGCACTGGCAAATGCTGATTTATTACACGTGATCCTCCATATTACTATAACAATCTTTTATTATATGGCCTACTAAAAATTATTTTTAAGATCTTTCTGATTGTCAAAGTTTGTGGACTTATAAACCAAACATATCGGGTAGTGCGTTGCCGAGCGAAACATAGGAAATCTCATGTAAATTTTAAGGAGCTCAATTATTGGCTCCCCTGTACATTCTACAGAATAAATGTAGTGTAACTTTTTGAAGAGACCAAGCTGACAAGCCCTAGTGCCAAGTTTCAAAAAGTTTCAGGTAAAACCAAACAGGCACCAGTAAAATGAATATTGTCCCTGACATGAGGAAAAGTGTTAATAAATCAGTGACAGTCGGTTTCTGAAAAAAAATATGAATTATTCAATCGACAAAAAAGTGTCCATAATTAAGTGGCATTATGCGGAAAACAGTTTTAGAGCAGTATCTGAAATGTTTTCAGTTTATTTTCCCACCAAGCCCATTCCGTCCATTTTAACTATTAAACGTATTGTCAGTAAGTTCGAGTCCAAATAAATAATTGTAAACTCAGGATATCGAAAATAGAGCCGAAGAAAGAAAGAACGGAGATCTTAATATTCTACTGAGTGTGGAGCAAAACAAAATGGTTAGTACGAGGGTTCTTGGGCAAGAGGTAAATAAACGTCATACAACGGTATTGCGCACTTTGAAAAAACACAAATATTATACATATAAATTCGAAAAACATCAAGATCTGCAGAAAGGAGATGAAGAGCAAAGAATGGCATTTTGTTTTGAAATGAGGAAAAGAGCAAATAACGATAGGAATTTTTTAAGAAATATTTGTTTTGCCGATCAATGTACATTCACCCTCAACAATAAACCAAATGTTCAATGTTCAGAATTGCTGGTATTGGAGCCAAGAAAATAAACATCGCTTTGTTCATATTCGGACACAATATCCCAAAAAAAAAATTATTCGTGGGAATTATCGGACACCATATCATTGGACCATTTTTTATGGACTATGATCCGACAGCAGAAAACTATTTGGACTTATTTCACAATAAAATTGGACCCGCCTTGAAAAAAAGTTGTTCGGGGAGATCAAATAATCTGGTACCAAATGGATGGTTGCCCAGCCCATAATGCCCGTATGGTTAAAGAGTACATGGAAAATGATTTTAATGGCAATATTATGATACTTTGGCCAGCCAGGTCACCTGATCTTTCACCGAATGACTTCTTTCTGTGGGGTCACTTAAAAAGTGTCATCTATAAAAGTGTAAAATTTAAGAATCTTAACCAGCTACAAAACCCTGTTTTGTTAAAATGTAATAAAATTTCGCTATATTAACTTAGCAACGTTAGAAATGAATTTTATGTACTGTTGGGATATTGTTTAGCTGTTAATGGGGGGTTGTTTGAACATTTGATTAAATAATGTTTTTATGTAATTTTCTATAATTTAAAAAAAGTTATTGTATTTTATTTTATTTTATTTTTCCACACCTAGTAAAATATTAAGAGTTCAGTCTCTCTTTTTCGGATCCTTTTTCGATCTTCTGGACCAGAGAGGCTTGATGGGAAAATAAATTAAAAATAGTTTAGATACTGCTATTGGTTTAATTAAATTCTAGTATAATAAAATTATTTTTTTAATGATCGATAATAATAATTGTTATTATTTAAACCTAGTTGTTACATTAAAAAAAGTTTGATAAAAAAATAATATTAACGTGTCCTTTTACTTTGAATGTAATGGTTGTGAGATTGATGAAACGAAAACAAAAACATTCCTTGTATTCGGCTGTTCGTCAAATTTGACAAAGCCTTATAACAAATTGTTTGCTGGTGGCTGGTGTCTGTTTGGTTTTACCTGAACCGAAAGTTTGGTAATTTTGCAATATCATTTAATTGCATAATCTAAGATTGGCTTATTAAATTTTATCCAACATTTCTTTTTGTTAAATGTGCGGGGGAGCTAATAATTAATCCCCTTAAATTTTACATGGGATTTCCTATGTTCCGCTCGGCGACGCACCACCCGGTACTTGCAAATATAGACGTACCTCCTGTTTTGTATAGAAATACAGTAGAACATATAGACAGTCCACAAAAGCTTAAAACCCAAGAACCTACTAAGGTACTGTTGGCGACTTAATTAAAAGGTAATTTATTATTAGAGGACTTGAAGATTCGGAGGTTTAGAATGAAAGGGAAAATCTTGGCAGGCAGCAGGTTGCAGTCCAAAGACTCTAGTGATGAAGATACAAACAAAGTAGGTTTGAAGCCTCTCCAGATGGACTGTAAAGGGATGCATAGGAGTTGCACTATTAAAAGATGCTAAAGGAGGAATTAAATTTGCTAATTTCTGAAAGCTAAAGCCATGAAAATACCTATTAAAGAGCGACAGGTCCCGTTTAGCTTTACTGTAAGCAAAGGCAGAAAGCTTTCCGTGTAAAATTATAATTAGGACAAACGGCTCTTCTGTGAATAAAATTAAAAATGCTGTGAACAATATTTTAAATAGGGTATATACTAAGCATATAATTACCAAAAAAAAATTTGTTTTTTTAAAACAGAAATCCGAGCTTTTTTAAAACTGTTGTGGTATCCGGTTAAGTTTATTCTCAAAAATAACGCAGAACTTTGCCACTCATAAATAGTGAATGAGTATAGACTTTTTGGCAACAGTAAAAATAATTGTGTTTTGAAAGGATTAAACTAAACAAAAATCTTGTGAAAGAGTTATCATGCGTTCGTTATTAAAATCAGGATAAGAGACTGGCTTGAGAAACTAAACGTTAGGGTGAAGGGTACTATTGTCAGCAAATCTATGAATAAAATTATTCGTGATAAGGAGAAGATCATTGATGTAGAAAATAAATAGAGTTGTGTTTAAAGCAATGACCTGAGATTTACCAAGGAAATCAGTGAATCAGCTAATACTTGGTGTGGATTTTTTGTGATGAAATCCGTTTTGTCTGTCACTGTCTGTATAATTTTAGGTACGGTATTTTGTTGATAAAAATGAAAATATAAAGGGAAATGTCCTGGTTAAAGTCAACATGTATCTAATAAATAAAAAAGTGCCGGTTATTACATTTTAATGGGTTATTTTCAGCTAGCTGTATATATCGACATTTATAGTTCTTTAAACTGACACTTTTATTCATACCCTTTATGTGGCATTATCTAAAATTGAATCAGTTGTAATTTTACAAAATGGCCATTAAATAGACTTCAATGATGTTTTACACTGTCGTTCATCTTGATATTTAAAAATAAATATTTATTGTGTATTTTCATATTTATGATATGAAGTAGAATTCAAAATTTGTATGATTTTTTAGGCTTAGTAAACTTTCATGTAACACGTAAGAGCTGAATGAAACCAATAGGAGAATATACTATAGTGCTTTAGATAGAGACTGTGATAACAGAATATCTCACAAAAAAAATAATGAAAAGCGAGAAGCTACAAAACTAATTTAAAACTAGTACAACATAGCGTCAAAGTATGAAAACTTATGGTTAAATAGAATAATAAAAAGGCTAACAAATATTAAAAGACAACGCATAAAGTCCATAGACCAAGAACTTGTATAAAGTATCTCACGGACCTATTATTGTCATAGGTGGTTTCTTTTAAAATATGGTTTAAAGCTGCGTTAAGCCAGGGTTTCCGCAAAACAAGACAAGGCAAGAGAAACCATCCTTTTGTCTCTTCTCGTTGGCTTGACATAAAATGGCTCTCTCGTCTCGGCAAAAATGCCCTTTTCTTGCTCGAAAAATTACTCTTTTTTCGTCTCTTCTCGTCTTGTCTCGTCACGTCTTGTTTTTCTCCTAATAAGAATTTAATTTACGTAAATACATACATTTAAGCAGTTCCTAAAGTTAAAATTTAATAACTTTAATATTTTCACATGTTTTGAAAATGCCACAAAATAGTTAGTAAAATAGCACCTGCTATATTTTAAATTTATAGAATTATAAATTTAAACCAGATATGCTACTAACTAACTTTAAAAGCATATTGCTTAAAATGTATGTAATTCCAGCAACCTGAAAAAAAAACAAACTTAGACGTATTATACCGAGTGTTTCTTGGAAATGAATTTTTTTAATGACAATTTCATACCGGGTACTGGGTTCATCCTTAAAAGATCTAAAGTCAACGCATTATCGGTTAAACCGGAAGGAAAATATAGTTTTATATCTTATAAATACCCTTCAAATTGTAATCTTTAAAAACAGAGACTTGGACAGGGATATTTTCTACGAGATTTTGTTAATAAAAGACATATTTATTCGCAATAACGTTTCAAAATAAAAGTTTAAACATTTCCTTAGATGTCTTCAAAGAATGCAATGTTAAAACACAGTACATATTTTCTTATTCCTTGTTTAGTATATCTTTGATTTAATCCTTAATGCTGTCAAAACCCCGGGTCGAGAGAACGAAAGCAGTGCGTTCTTTTGTTGTGTCTGAAGCCTTTAAATTCGATGAGATGAGACGAGAAAATACCAGAATATCTGGTCTCAGAGGCATCAGTAGGTAAGACAACGCTTTCCGTCTTATCAGCGTAATTAAGCAACACAAGACGCACTGAAGTATCTAGTTGTTATTTTTAAAATGTCAGTTGCATTTAGTATACAGGATGGATTGGCAAGGGGTTGTGAGCCAATTTTAACGTAACAGAGTAGGATACATACGGTGTAACGCCAGATTAAAAGGAAACAACGATGACCGACGGCACCCACGATTTGTTAGGATATTGTCGACAGTGTTGTCATTTCATAAAATATTTATTAGCAATTTTAGAAATGTTCTAAAAATCATACATTTTATAAAACTTTTTATTTAATAAAAAGATATGATCTTAGCAAAAAAACAGAAATGTGTAAAAAATATTAGTGTTTTAAAATGGTTAAAGATACTTTATTATTTTAATTATATGTATTTATTATTTTATCGAGCAAGACAACATAAATAATTTTATTTTTACTGGTTGGCAACATTGCCTGTCGCGTTCACTTGCATCGCTATTACGACGGCTAAGCGGCTAAGCTCATTTTCTCAAAGGCTTTTGCGTTAAAAAAATAATATTCTGCTATTTAAAAATTTGCTAGCAAAAAGTGCCGATGAAGTTGTTGGGCAATTTGCTTTTACATACCCTGGCCAACAGGTCCCATCCCGGCAAACGATTTTAAATATTTTTAATTCGTTTTTAAAAATCCGGGTGCATTAACCATTGTGGTTAATACTATCACGAAGACGATAAAGCCTGTCCTATTTCTGAAGAAAGTTTCGAGAGGGACGAAAATGTATGTGCTTTTGTGGAAGCAAATGAGCCATGCTCCAGCATCTAAATTTCCCAAGAAATTTTCCCAGATGATTATATCAGGCAAATGGAGTTGCGTGAGACCTTGAGAAAGAAAATTGATGAAAATGACAATTTTCTAAAAAATATTCTGTTTACAGATGAATAATCATTTCCTCTTTATGGTTATTATAACCCTACAGTCGCCAAATATTGGTCACGGGAAAATAAACATTTAAGTGCGCCTGTACGGACACAATATTCCCAAAAATTAAACGTTTGGGCGGGTATTTTGGGCGACAACATTGTAGGACCTTTTGTCATTGGGGCAACTTAAATGGGCAAAAATATTTGCAAATGATGCAAGAGGAAATTATACCAGCTGTGCGAAGCTTAAATGTTAATTTCGAGAAAATTTGGTTTCAGCAGGATGGTTGTCCTGCTTATAAGGCAAGGCCAGTTCAGGAATTTCTTACTAGGACTTTTCCTACACGGCTTATTTGTGGCAGAGGTACCATACATTGCCGGCAAGGTCACCGGATTTGACTACTCTTGACTTTTTTTTGTGGGGCCAATTAACTCAACTAATTTACAGTTATCCACATGAGAGGCCTGCAAATTTAGTTGAGTTAAGGGCAAAAATATTCGACATTACTAACTCCATTACACCGGAGGTATTGTCGAATGTTAGGACGGAGTTTTATAATCGGCTGGGTTATTGCGAAGCTCAGCAGGGCAATGTCTTCGAGCATTTGTTAAAATAAGAATTCTTTTGAGTTTATTTTTTAGAGTAATTTTTCTATTATTAGGATAACTATTAATTTTAATAGTTTTTTAAAATGTTTATGAGTTTTTTTTTTTAGAATAGCAGTTATTATTTTATTTTTAGGCTTAAGTCTGATAAAAAAATTAACAACCTTTTAATTAATACAACAGTGATAAACATAAACGCATAAAAAAAAATATTGTAAAAAATTTCCAAAAAATGCGATTAACAACCAATAATTCAACGTCCGGCGTTCGGTAGATAGTGACTAATTAGTGTGTGTGTGTGTGTGTGTGTCTAGTCGCAGTGCGGCCGCGGTATTCCCCTCTTTTTCTTGGGTCGGTAGAAGGGGATTCCACCACTGCATGTACACCCTCTGTCTTTATTTTGCTCAAGCCTTTGCCTATTTAATCTCCTTTTATCGCACTGAAAATCTCTGCATGCGAGAAATTGGTTTGCCAGACGTGTATACACCTTTTAGTACTTGGCAACTGGGGAAAACGAGCTAACCGTTTAAATACCCCGCTACTAGGCTTGATGCTTAAGTGCAAAAGCTAGAATAAATTTTACCCCAAAAAAGTCATTTTTTTACAAATGGCTTTATTTGGCTGATGTTTTTTTTTTCACTAATGAAGGTTTGAATGTTGTTTTCTCATGACAGTAAATTGCGTTGTTTGCACATTACTGTACAAAACGCAGATTAGATTCTTTAATTTTGGCAGTTTATTACTAAAAAAGGTTCATTGTTTTTGAACAACGCTTAATTTGTTCTTTTAATAAAGTATTTTGTTTAACTTTTGGCATTATTTTCCTACCAGTAAAAAGCCTAGGGCTCTTTCGAAATTTAAACTTAAAATTAAATACTACCGAAAGTCTTCGTTAAAACAATTTAATAAATATTAATAAAGTTTGTCCCTTAAAAGTTGAAAAGTGAAGCGAGTTTCTTAACTTAAATAACTGCCACTAATTTTTGAATGTTCGTTAACTGCATAACCGAATACTTAAGCAAAGAACTTTATTCTCAAAAGGAAAATTGTAAAATGAATTTTGCAGATCTACCTTTTGCTGCGACAGCAGTGTATATTACAAACGATGGCAATTTCATTCCTTTTATATTTTTGAGTTAACGCTGTTCAGCTTGGAATAAATCGTTGTTTTTTTATTTTACACTCATTAAAAATTTCTTTTTAGCTTACGTTTTAATTAATTTACGAATCTACATTTTTAAATTTAATAATGCCATACACATGACAAAAATAAAAATTTAAAAATGTTATTTCATAAATCAAATGCCTTATTAAACTAAAGAACTTTAAAAAAAAAGCGTTAAATTATATAGTGTGTTCAAGATAAGGATCCTAAGCATGGAAATATCAGTTCTTGTTGGAGATACATCTTAGGATAAATTAGGAAAAAGTTTTGTTCGTTGATGCCTATTTACATACCGTTTAGAAACTCAAAAAAAAATTCATGGCCTGCTGAGATATTTGAGAAAAACGGGAATTTGACAATATCGATTTCATTTTTTCTGGCTTTATTCAAAGAGATATCAAAAAACTAATACAACTGTTTTATTGACACTTTTAAGGTACTACATGATGGTTTTATTAGATTTTATATCCAACGTTCTGTTTTCAAGAAATCATCATCAACTTAATTTTTTTATATGTCCCGAAAAAAAGTACACTCTGTATCTGATTCCATTTTTAATTACAAATTCAACGTGCCATATATATTTTTTTTGTTAAAAGAAAAATTGCATTTTTTCTGTTTTTTAAAGGGATCAAATTTTTAAGTAGGAGAATAATAAATATTTTTTGAAGTAAGAAAAACGACAAAGATATTAACGCATTTTTTATTTAATTTAAACCAGGTGTTCAAACTCATTTCCGTTATTTTTTAAACATAGGTATGATTTTCTAATTGTAAAACTTAAAACATCACGTAACATCTCTGGTGTAGGACTGTTAAATGTGGCCGTTACACATTCTCGTATCTGCTGTTTAGATTCAAAAGCATATTGGTAACCACTTTATAACAAAACCCCATATAAAAAAGTCCGAAGGAGTAAAGTCCAGGGATCACGCTGGCTAAGACACTTCCAGGAAATCGCTGCGAAAGATACTCTTGAACTTGCTTAGAAATATGTGCAGGAGCACCGTCTTGTTGAAACCAACAGCCATTGACCTGTGCCAGAGGTAAATTATCTAAACAGTCTTCTAAATTATTCTACAATAAATAAAGGTATCGTTCTGCGGTTAATAAATTATGGTAAATAAATGGGTTCATTTATTTACCATAATTCAGTTAGTATTTTAGTTCCTAAAATTCCACACCACGTATTAAACCCAAAACGTTCTTAATATCTCGATATTTTCTAAACAGGCAGATTTTGTTGAGCCCAGTAATGCGTATTGCAAAGATACCATTATTAGTGACCATACTTTTGTCGAACCATATTATTTTTGAAGGGAAAAGTGACATACACGTCCCCGTATATCACGGGCGAAAACGCCGGCGCCGTTTGAAATTCCCTGGTTTAAGTCCTTGGAAAAATTCTCAATTTATAGGGGTTATATTTATTTTAACCCAAAATAAATTTAGCTGCGGATTTGGCTACTCCTACATTATCTTCGATTTGCCTAGTTGATATCACAGGGTTCTCACCAACTGTTTGTTAAACATTATTTTGAGTTTCTTCCAAATATTCCTTTTTTCTAGATAAAACAGGTTTTTTAAATAAACCATATTCTTTTAAATTTCGAGCTAGCTGTAAGAAAATGGACTTACATTGCCGCTTTCTTTCTAAATATATAATTAAGATAATTTGCTGCTATATTAACGTATTTTTGTGGCACAAACTGTAGCACATTAGCATGTTAAACTTGTCTTTATGGCTATAATGGTCACCCGAAATATTCGACGATAATAACACAACATTAACTATTCCACAATAAACAATAATGACGACATCAGTAACAATAACGACAATTACTCTAAAAACAACAACTTGACAACCAGGGTAACAACAACGACAATTACTATTTTGTCATGATATTAAATAAAATGTGACAGACTCGGTGACAGGTATTTACGTCAAAGCATTTGTTGGCAACGCCCATTTAAAAATACCTTAAAAAATAGAACAAATGCAATTTTCCTTTTAACTAAAAATATGGCATGTGAAATATCGTTAAATTTGAAATAAAAAATGAAATCAGATACAGGGTGTACCTTTTTTTCAAGCCATATAAAAACATTAACTTGATGATGGTTTCTTGAAAACGAAACGTCGGATCTAAAATCTAATACAACAGTCATGTAGTAGTTTTTTGATATCTCTTCAAATAAAGTCAGAAAAAAATAAAATTAATTTGGTCAAATTCCCGTTTTTCCCAAATATCTCAGCAGGGCATGAAAACACAACTTTTTCCTAATTTAACCTAAGATGTATCTTCAACAGGTAATGAGATTCCCATGCTTAGGATCCTGATCTTAGACACACTGTATAGTTGCAGATATATGCAAAAACCTAGAAACCAAGTTAAACTGTATATCTTGTCTTAAGGATGTTAGTAAAATGTAAAGTCATTCCATAATTTGACCCTGACTTATCTGGGGAAATTATAATAAGATATAAAAAGAATACAGAACTGGTCTAATTAACCAAGAAATGTCTCTCACAGGAAGAGAAAATATGTCATCAAGGGATCCCCGTGATGCGGAGAATAGTTAAGCTAGATTTAGAGCAGGATTTTTCTGCCTTTGCATGCACGAATGTTACAGGGTAAAAAAAATGTTTTTTTATACATTTTCGATTTGATTTTTTTGCCTGCGCCAACTTAAATTTGTATTTTTTGGTAAAAAGGTTTGTGCATTTCTGTTCCATAGGCACGGAATTATTTAAAAGATAGTTAGGAATTATGTTGCGAATTGCTTGTTTTTGGATGAGAACCGTAAAACCCTGCCGAATATTATTAATTAAAATGTTTTTGTAGTCTGTACTCTTTTTTTGTTAATAAGTACCAGTTATATTTAAAATTAAATTTTACATAGTAGCCCAGGAAACGAACCATTTTGCCTAGCAGTTTTTTTAAAATTTATGGAATGACTTCAAATTTTGATAGTACTGGGGAGTAGTCCAAGGATTAAAATCTATATCGTGTCGAAGAGCGCCTTTACCTTGGGGGTGGTTGCCAAACCATCTCGGGGGTGGATTTTTTTTTTATTATTATGTCGACAGGCATCGATAGAAAAATTATTTCTAAGCAAAAATGTTTTATGCATTTGTTTTTGTAAAATGCATACTTTTCGAGTTATTCGCGATCAAAAGTCAAAGTTTTCCGTCGATAAAAACAACGTTTTTAATCGGTTTTTTGCAAATAACTCGATAAGTATGCATTTTATCAAAAAAAAATTGTAAATAACAAAATTGTGGCTTTTAATAAAAATAAATAAAATGTTTTTTTTTTTTTTTTTAATTGCTGTAGAATAAAAACCAAGTTGTGGTTTGTTAAAAGTTAGCTGTTATTTATCAAACACAAAATTTTAGAGTTTCAAAGGCAAATAACGCAAAATCTACGTATTTTTTAAGGAAAGCTAATAATAATTTTTTTTAGCGTTTGCACAGAGCATCCTTTTTTTAAAGAAAGACATTCTAAAATTATATCCCATTAAAATTGCTTAATTTTGAAAAAAATTAAGCTGCAAGTGAAAATCAAATTTTAGAATTTTAATAAAAAATAACTTTTTCTTGAAAATAACCCGATAACTAGGAAAAATACGTTAAAATTACTGAATTATAACTTTTTGAGTTGCAAATATTTTGTTTTTTTTTTTAATTTACTGTACGACGAAAATCAAGTGAGATATAAAGGTTAAAAACTTGTATAGACGAGCACTATCTTGTTTCAGCCCTTTAAACTTACCCCTTTAAAAAAGTAAAGGTTTTAAACAGTTTTAATATACAGGGCCTTATAGCTATTGAAAAACCCAACAAAATGGTTTTTTAAAGTACTTTTTATTACAAAAACTAAAGAAGTTATGCTTAAAAATACAATTTTTGAAGCATTCTAAAAGCGATTCGACGCATTTTTTTAAAAATCCGCGGTTTTGTACTATTTTTTCGCATGGTAATATTGTAAGGGGTGGATTTTAAAGGATTAAAAAATTACAAAATTAAATTAGTTATACTTTTGAGCAGTCACATTTTTTAGTCACAACTCTGTGAAAATATGTTAATTTATCTAGGGTGAACATTTTTTTTTATTAATCATCATAAAAGTTGATTTTCAAGGGTTGAAATATATTTAATATGTTTGTAATGTTTAAAATATTAAATACTTATTTTTCAATTTATATGAGCCTAACTTTATGTGACTTAAGCTTAATATAAAAGTTTTAAAGGTTTTTGCAATAAGAGGTCGTTTTCACCCCTAAAAAATAAAAAGCTACCTGCAGCAAAATGAAGATTTTGAAGAGGAGGGTAAGTTAAGCTTAAACCCAAACTTTCATGCAAATCTCTGTGATAATATATTAATTCTTTAGGGCAAATATTTTTTTAAAAATCATAATAAAGGTTGATTTTTAAGGGCTAAAATATTTTAAATATTGTTTAAAAAAAACAAAATACTACTTTTTCAACTTTTTTGAGTCAAATTTTACTCAACTTAAGCTTTAATGTATAGTTTTATAGGTTTTAGCAATAAAGGGTAGTTTTCACTCCCAAAAAATAAAATCGGCTTAATATAGATTTTAAAGGGGATAGTAAGTAAGGCTTACTCCCAAATTTTTATGCAAATCTCTGCATTTTGAAAAAATTGCCAGGTTTTGCATTTTTTCAGCTTCGTTTTCTGGACTATAGGTACTTTTGAAGCTTCTGCATAGCAACTACGAAAAGAATTTTTAAATACCTTTTTTCAAATAAAATTATTACTATAACAATAAACAAATTAAATATTAAATCCACATAAAGCTCCCATTTACGATAATTATAATTACTTCATGAGTTACGCGTGGTCGGTTAAATCTGCAATGCTATTGGTAACTAGGCTATAAAGATACGAGTTCAGGCAGTGTAAGCACCACCTTTGCCAGCGTTGTAATTAAGTAGCAATTTTGCGCACGCATCTGGTCTATAATTTGGGTTTAATTTTCCTTAAGTAATAATATATTGTAACATTAAATTTTTTAAAACTTTTAAGAGTGTCTTCTGCAGTCTATTAGGTACTTTTACATGGCATAACTTTTTTTTGTTCTAGTAAAGTACCTTTTGCCTAGTTTTTAATATTTGATTATTGTAGAATGACATAAAGGGCGCAGTCGCGTAGCTGCCTCGCACTCAGGTTACTTTCCAGGTCACAATCACTAAAAATTACAAGTTTAAATTAGTATAATTAGAACATTTTATTATATTCATTACCTTTTCCCTATTGTATTTTATTCCTATTAAAGTTTAATTAAATCAAACATTAATTAAATATTCAAAACTGTAGAGGCCAGGGCTACGATGATGGCGCCAATATGGTCGCATCAACAAAGGAGTAAAATCAAGAATATTGACTATTAATCCCAGAGGATTTTTTACTTCTTGTGGCTGCCACAGCTGAAATCTTATCTAAGTAAATGCAGCCAACACACCATCCATCGCAAAGTGTTTTTTAGCTTTATCCAAAAATATGTCCTATATATGTGTCAAATATTGTAGTGCAAAAGCTTGCGAGTTTATAGAAAAAAGCAGTTATGAGAGTCTACTGGTTCTGCTAAAAATAGATTTAGGACTGATTTTTTTATTAAAATAATTGATGCAGTAAATCAAGACACTGACACAAGATTTACTGCACTTAGGTTAGGTTAGGTTTAAAGTGAGTGGACTTTTGACGCCCTCCACTGCGACCGCTCGGTCTATTGTGGCTCACACCTTTTTATATTTCTCCCAACAGGATCAGACTTCTAATGAATCGATATCAAATTGACAAAGAGACTTCTTACATCTCCTCTTACTCGTGTCGCTATCGGACACGAGCACTGTTCTGTTGTCCCTGTCTCTTAAAAAGTATGACGTGCAGACGATTAGATCCGTCATGCCTTCTTCTCCCGGTCTAGTGACGTGGGTAGCTACCAGGTCCTTCTTACAGGAACCAGATGTTTCTTCTGAGGCCGTATCTACAGCCTTTTCCTATGAAAACGGTCCCATCCGCTCTCTGTTTAAAGCCAGGGAACCCTTTTCCCTATGAAAGCGGTTCTGTCCGCCTTCTTTTTGGATCCAGGAATCCCTGCCTCAGCACTTGTTTTTCGATATGGATTAGCCCTTCCCTGTGAAATAAGCGCCTGTGACTTTAGGGTCACCTTTCGAAACGGATTCACCCGTTTTGGTCGGCGCACCTTTGTCTGCTTGTGAGCTTGGGTGGCACCTCTCGAAACGGATCTATCCGTTTCGGTAAGCGCACCTTTGTCACTTTGTTCCTATGCACTGCACTTAATCAGTACTTTAATTAATTTCAATTCTTATAAAGAATAAATAATTTAAAATTATTAACAAGTAGCGAACTTCTGAAACATTGCAATGACAGTACTACAGCATGGAGAAAGCAAAGATATAGAAGTATATGAACTATACGAAGAGCTACAACTTTTTGTGCCTAATATCCTGACTCCATTAAAGACGCCAATCCTCTTATTGAATATATAATAAAAAATGAATTGCAAGATACTTATCTTGGTTTTTATATTGCTATTATGCTGACTATGCCAGTAATATAACTGCCACAAAAATAATTTTTTCCAAGTTAAAAAAAGATTAAAACTACTTGAGAAATAGTATGTTGCAGGACCAATTGTCTGCTTTAGGGATATTATTAATTGAAGTAGAGTTAGCTTCAAAATAAATTACAAACCTTTATTAAATGACTTTAGTAAAGCAAAAAGCCGAAGCAACTTATTTTTGTAAAATAAAGATTAGACCATACAGATTACAAAATAAATACTCTTTTTTAAGATGACTTTTAATATGATCCGCGCAATATTATTTTATTATCATGAATGTGTCCTGGATTTGCTTTTGTATTCACAAAAATATGGTAGGTTCATTACATTGGTTTTAGAAGTAGGTACTGAAAGAAAACATGACTTCTAGATCTAGATTAGTCCACGCTACGCCACTGAAAGGGCGTATGTAAAAACAGTGGAATCTTAATTTTGTCTTTAATAGGCTAATATAGAGACAGAGTTATTTTAATGTTTAAAGAAATATTGTTATGAAAGCATGCATTCAAAATGTCTAAATATTTAAGAAAAGATTGTGGAACTTAAAAAATATAAAATTCTGGGTTGAGACACTAATATTAAATGTAGGCAAGCTCCATACTTATTTGTTAAATTTAAATGTAAAATAGTCAGTTCCTAAATAAATATACAAAAGCGTCGAAAGATCACGCTGTAATGTTTAATGTCGGAACTCTCACATTAACATAACTTATCTTATTTGTGACTTTATTCATAGAAATATCTTCATTTTTCGGCTTCGGCGATCTGTCATTTTTGAATAACGATAGTTTGCTTTTAATTGGGCAATATATCGACACAAAAAAAAACACAACAAAAATTAATGTAATTTTTAACACTATGTTACACAAACCAAAAGAAAAAATATTTTTTAGTAAATGGGTAGCCCGCATCTTTAGCGTTTTAGTCATTTTGGTTAACGGTTGGACTTGATTTTTTTAGAGAATATACCCTTGTATTTTTATATATAGCATTAGTCGGTTTTGTATGTTTAACTTTAATTTTATTTTAGTAGTAAATATAAACCAGTTTGTTAGTCGTTTTATTTTATACATATACAGGGCTTTCAAAAAATGCACGGCCAAATTTCAGGAGGTTCTAATATCTTTAGAGCCGACTTTTTTAAAATTTGCCAGTGTTACTGACAGTGCCCATATTTATTAAAAAGTTTTATATTTTTTAATAAGCAATAACCTCCTTAAATTTGGTCTTGCATTTTTCAAATGTATATGAAATGCACCAAAATTAATAAGGGCTTCAATAGTCCAAGTATTACAATACCATTTCTCACCAAACATTTCTTAATATAAGAGTAATGCTAAATCAAACATGTGAATTGCACACCAAAGTGTTATTTATTTCTTAAGAACTGTTATAATTATACAATTTTATAAATTTGGTTTTTAAATAGTACAATTCAAAAAATCCTATAATGCCACTCACAAAATAGTCACTATAATGTCAATCCTAAAAACAAGGTAATCTTACAAGAGACAAAATATAAAAGTATTTTTATAATAGTTTTTTTTTCATATTTTGAATATCAAAAGTATGTTTTGTGATCACCATAAGTATATTTTATTACCATCAACACACTAATCCAAAATGTAACAATTTTTCCATATAAAATATGTATTTTATTTGTGTTTGTTTCCTAATTGTTTAAATTGGCTCTCACTGGCTTAAAACATTAACTGGAATATAACCTTCTCTTCTTTTTCTTCCCTGGGAGCCGTCCGTCTTGATTAACTACCGGAGGCAGCGCAGCCTCATGGGCATTTTGTGCCTAATCTCCCATTGTCTTTTATATCAATCCTCCCATTAGTCTTGTTCCTTCTTCAAGTTTGTATAACCCCGAGACTGGTTGGTTGGTATATTCCTGTGGGCTCATTTCCGGTTACCCAAATAATGCCTGTCTTTTGTGATTCAATGCTTTACATTCGCACAGGATATGGTAGGCTGTTTCTTCCCCCTCGTCGCACGTTCTGCAACTTGGGTCCCCATTATATGAGCCCATCTTGTGTAGCTGTCCTATTAGGTTATCATGCCCTGTTAGCAACCCTACTGTTATGCGAAGTATTTTCCTACTTTGTCTGAGTAGTTCTTCCTTCGTTCGGAATATAACCTTAAAAACTTATTATCGAAACTTAAATTTCTCGCTCTCTAATTGACATTTGAACTGCAAAATGTCGGCATTCTAAATGATCCCTTTCTCGCATAAGGGAAGTTAGTTCTATGCCCATTCCATACCTCTGGTATGGACGCACCATTGTGGTGGTATACCGCGCGGATACAAATGCTCTCGAATGACTTTGGGCGCGCCCAGTGTTGCCAAATTCATGATGGCCAATTATTAGAAGTGCATGTTGCAAAAATCATCAGAGAGCTTTTTTGAACTTGACCGTGACTCAGAACTAAAGCAATCTTTAAAAAAATAGGAGTTCAGATTATTCAGAATTAGCTAAAAAAGCATTTACATTTTTATTACCTTTCACGACATCTTACTTATGTGGGACATGATTTTCTTTACGTGTGTATATTAATTGACACAGAAAAGTTAAAGATGATCTTCGTTTGAGACTTAGCAATACTGAACCACATATTGCCATAGTTGCTGAGCTCAGACTTCTCATTGTTTTTAAATAAAATTTAATAAACAATTTTTTTAAAAAGTTTTCCTAAAAGTTATTAAGTTTTATATTTACCCACGTTAGAGTGCTTCTTATTTTAAAACAAATAAAAAAGCTTAGATTTATAGATTTTTAAATGCATATTATAATCCCCGAGAAGCGTAATTTAAAGCTTTACACAAAATTTAAGGTCTTATTTTATTATTATAGAGCAATTTAATATTTTAGCACCGTTTTTACTATTATAGGTTTCTCGCTTATCTAATTCATTACCCTATCAAAAAACTATTTTACCCTTGGAGCATTTATTTATCACCCTCATATTTTCCTAAACCTCTTTTTATGATTTACCGTTTTTTTTTGGTGATCATAATAGCAAACATACTAATAAATGAAAATATATAGGGGCATAACTCTAGAAAAGTTTCTTTTCTGCTTTGGCTAAGGATATGTTTTTTTAGGGGTAACATTTCAACTTTACATATAAATGTATAGAATACCGTATATTTATTACGTCCTTACATTAAAAAGCTTAAATATATCTTAGAATAAGTTTACTTTTAGGGATAAATTTCAAGGATAAAGGGATTTGTGAAGGTTAGCAATAATGGCTTTTCAAAAAGTATAAATCTAAAAAAGATTTTTTATATTTTAACAGAGACAAAAATGAGAGAGCAACTAATTAAATAAATTATCAAGGAGAGACAGCTGTTATGCTTTCTTTTAATCTTCAAGAAAGCGAACGCAGATGCGCCAAAAGGATCCTGGGCATTCCCGCGAAATTCAAATTACTAATTCTATTTTTTTTCTTGTTTTATTAAAGGGGGTGGGTAAAGATCAACCATTTTACCCTTCCAAATCGAGAAAATTTTAAGTTTCGATTTAGGCCATTTTTACATTTATATTGTTGAAAAAATTTCTATAAAAAATTGATAACAAAATATATAGTATTGAGAAAAAAAAACCTTCAAACTTAGCACATTTATTTTTTATCATTTAAGTGCCTTCTTAATTCAAAAAAAATTTTTTTAGACACTTGATGAAACAAAATAATTACCGATAATATTTTTAAGTTTACTTGTTCAAGTATTAAAAATTATTATTTATTATTGTGACGTAAAAAATTTCCTAAGCAAATTTTGCAAAATAAGATTTAAAAAAAATTAAAATGATAAATTTTAATAAACATGTCATTTGAAAGTTTTCTTGATACTTTCTATTTTTTTTTTTTTATCTATTTATTGTTTAAAAGTAAATACAGATATAACAATATAAAATATAATAATAATACCTAAACCGTGACTCCAATTTTTTACGATTTGTTGGAAAAATGGTCATCTTTACCCACATCTTAGGTTAATAAATATATACATTTATTTGGTTTTTTAAAACATTTTTTTTTTCAGCAATGAAATTAAATATAAGGAAAAAAACAGGTAGTCATAATTCATCAATTTAACATAAAGATAATCATTATATAAAAATTAACTAACTTAACAAAAATTTTTTTGAGTGCACCAATGCCGCTTTTTATTATTTCTGAGACAGCCCCGTTTTATAAATGAAACAAAAAAAAGTGGCATAAATTAAATTATGACAAATAATATATTCTTTATTTACAGTTAAATTAATTTACAAATTAACATTACCGAAACATTAGAAAAAACAACAATAAAAATGTATATTTACAATTTGGAACACATATATTATGATAAGATAAGGTTCTTTTCTCATGGATCAACTATGCTATATAATTTATTTAAAATGTGTTTCGATGTAGATGGGGGCCCTTTTCAGGGAACAGCAATTTTGACTTATAAACATATTAAATCCCAAATATGCCCTCTGGGAAAATGCCTACCATATTCTTCTTTTTCAGATTGGTACACTTCAATCCCAATTTTTCTTTTTAAATTCTAGATCTAGAAAAAAAAAAAAAAATTTTAAAGAGTTTCCAAGAAATGTTTATAATAATTAAAACTTTAAAGAAATGCAAATGCATATGTAAAGATTAAATACTATTAATAAAATTATAATATTTCTCAAACGATAATTAATTAATTTTCCCGAAATTGTGTATCCAGTAAAATAAATAGAAAATTAATATATTCTAAAAATATGTACCTAGTTTTTAGGGCTTTTGAAAAAAGAATCATTAATCTCTTTTATTGTTTTTATAACCCTTACTTTTTGAATAAAATATTAACCTCCTGCATCAAGAAGAGATATTATAACTGTAAATAATTTTGCATTTCAAATGTAATATATGTATAAGCATCTTCAATTTCAATTTTTTTTTTAATATAAAATAAAAACCTTCTTAATTCAACATTAAAAGGTTAGTTAAATTAAAACAGCTGATCTTTTGCCTTTTCCCACCAAGACCGCAGGTTAGAAAGATATATTAATGGTAAAATCGGATAGTCAATCCAATCTTGGTTTAAATTTCCGGTAATTAGTAATCTTATCAATCGGGTTCAACTGATCACCGTTTCGAAAAAGCCCTTTCCCCTGAGATATGTAGAAAAATTTTTATTTTATACCTCTCTAGATTTCAGAAAATGAGTGCATCTTTGAGACCTTATCTTTTTAGCACCACAAAAAGGAAAAAATTTTTAATTTTAAAATTTTGGTTGATAGGTTGTTTTCTTATTCTCTTATATGCTCAAAGTGTGTTACATAAAATAGGCCTATACATATTAAGTACAATCCCAAAAAGTACCTAAAAATAAAAAACTTAATAGCATCCCAAAGTACGTAGGTCGCAAAAAGGTCTTATCGTTCTTGACTATGATGATTTAGTACAAACGCACCACTTAATATGGTAATGCAGGTTTTATGCACCTTTAAATTTTGTGTAATAGTATCTACTGGAAAAGAAAATAACAGGAGGGCTTTTAAAAACAAGCGGATCTGCATAAAAACAGACAGCCAAGCGTCACTGGGGGCACTTGTAAACCCCAAGGTAACGTCCAAGCTGACATGGGAATGCCCAAAAAAAACTGAAAGCCCTGGGAGAACGCAACAGAGTAACTTTCTTGTGGGTACCAGGACACTCGGGAATAGAAGGCAACGAAAAAGCGGATGAGCATGAAACACAGGGATCATCCACACCCTACTTTGGACCAGAACCTGCCCTTAGAGTGACCAAAACCACAGCACGAGGGCAAACCAGGAAATGGATCTGAAACAAACACGAGAAATACTGGGGAAACCTCAGTAAAATTAGACATGGAAAAAGCTTCATAAGGGGCCCATCCAAAAGAACGAAGGAAGAACTACTCAGACAAAGTAGGAAAAGTCTTCGCATACCAATAATGTTACTAACAGGCATGATAACCTAAGAGGACACCTACACAAGATAGGCTCAAACAATGGGGACCCAAGTTGCAGAATGTGCGACGAGGGGAAAGAAACAGCCTCCCATATCCTGTGCAAATGTCAAGCATTGAATCACAAAAAACAGGCACTATTTGGGCAACCGGAAATGAGACCACAGGAATATTTTAACCAACCAGTCTCGGGGCTATACAGACTTGTAGAAGGAACAAGATTTATGGGAGGATTGGTATAAAAGAAAATGGGAGATTAGGCACAAAAAGCCCAAAGGCTGCGCTGCCTCCGGTAGTGAATCAAGATAGCTCCCAGAGAAGAAGAAAAAGAAGAAGATCTACTTGATAGATAAGCAGGTAAACATGTGTTGGCTTGATCTACCTGGGGACATCAGGTACTGCGCATTGGAGAAAGGTGTAAAAAAGTTTGGCCCAAAAAAGGGTTTGATTTAGAGGCCAACAAACCAAAATCAAAATTTAAAGTAATTAAAAATACAAAAATGAATGAAGCAGACACTCTTAAGGGGGTTAACATTTAATAAAACCACACCCAAGTTGATTTTTTAAAAATACAAAATTAAGTGTTTAATCACGCTGAGATTTACACAGCGTCTTTATTTCATATAATAAAAAATAATTTTAAAAAGTCATACATTTTTTTTTTGAGTTTGGTTATCAAAAAACACAAAAATAAAATAAGCTTTTAATAGAGAGAGGTAGGCAGCGCGTAATCGTAGGCGTGAGTAAGAGCACCGATTACCGGCGCGCATGGAGGTAAGTAACACGCAGCATCGCCATTCGGATGCCTGTTCTTATTTTTGGATGTAACACGCGGGCTGGCCACATGGAGGTAAGTTACTTCCGTCATTGCCATTCGGAAAAGAGATACCTAAGTAATTTATTTATAAGGAGAAATAAAACCACTTCTAACCGACTTCAAAAAAGGAGGAAGTTCAAGGTCAATTTTTCTGATTCAAGGATCCAAGGTGGTCCCATTTAAATCTTGTTTGAAAATTTATCCCCTTAGGGGGTAAATAGGGGAATGGTCTATCTTTTGGACGGTCTTAGTTAAGAAAATATAATTTTTACTTTTATATTTAGTAGCTTTTAACAAATGAAAGATTTAGTTTTTACGCTTAATTAAAATAGCAAGTCAAATCCAGAAGTCCATTTTAAAAATATATATGTATATATTTTATAGTTATTAATCCCATTGTGTATGATTATGAAATGGACCAACATGAAATTTAATTTTTTTATCGCTTATCGAAAAGTGTATAAAATAAAGAAAAGCCATTTAGAAAAAAGCTTTAATAATTAAAATAAAATATAAGTATCATAATAAAGAAAATACTTAGTTACTTAACTATTTTTCTGTCACCCAATCGTTTATTGTTTTCCACACATTTGTCCCTCCTCTTTTTGGATTTTTGATTTGGGTTTTTATTTTCTGGTCACTTGTCTCTAAACTTAAATTTTATAATATAAAATGACCATAAATCCATTTAATTTTTTTTCCAAATCTGACACTTTTTCCGGTAAAATATTGGTATCCCAACATTTTTTGTTACATTTTTGTTTTCTGCCTAAAATTCTATATATTTTTTATTCAGCATATCATATCCCTATATTCAATTGTTTACGAGATATACGCATTTAAATACAAATTTAGAAGGGAAAAATCCGTTTCTATCGTTTTAGCGGTTTTTTAAGAGTGGCATAACAACCATAGTAACTAGCTAAAAATGTCAAAACGACAGTTTTATTAATCTGCAAAAAAATGTTTAAATCGTTTTTTTCTTGTTTAAGGTTTAGCCTATTTTTACTCGCCATGTAATATCTAATTACTTATTATTTATAACTATGGCTGTTTTGTCACGGATTTTCCTATTCCAAGTTTGTATTTAAATGCGAATATCTCGTAAAAAATTGGATATAGGGATTTGCTGTGCCAGATAAAAACTATCTAAAATTTTATGCAGAAAACAAAAGGGTAACAAAAAATATAGGGAGTCATTTAAAAAAATTAACTTTGTCCTTTGACGGGCTTTTTAATACACCCTGTATACATAACGTTGTTGGTAAAATATAGAGCTGCAAAAACCAAAATATTATTGTCTAAAACATTTTTTCCAATTTGAATATATAAAGTAATTAACGGGGGGGTCTCACTTCACAAACTTACCCCGTATAGAAAACAAAGTGTTAGACTTTTAAGGGTATTTTTCGGTCTCCACGCTTGACCAATCAACAAGCAACATTTACAATACATCATGCATTTGCTTAATCAATTAAACGTTTCCTGAAATTGAAATTAATAAAGATAAGATATAATAGTTTTTTTATTTAGCGAATTAATAATTGTAATTGGCTGTCTACCAAACGATATGTGCATTTTCGATGGTGTTGCAAGTCAAGTATGAATTTTTTTTAGTGCATTAATTGTTTTTTTACCATTTTGTAAGTATTTTGTAATTTTTTTATGGTATTAGGTATCAGATAATTTTAATAAATATTTATTTATTTATGTATTTATGGTACAGTGACAACACGAAAAATTATTTTTGTAGTTTATTTTGTTTTCTGAGAATATCAGTTTAAATGAAAAATAAATTTTATACAGAATTAAAACTTTTATATATTTTTAGCTCTTCAAACGATATAAAAAGTGTATTTTTGAAAATAATATAAAAATATTTTTATTCTGAAGAAAAGGTCTCATTTATGAAAAAATATAATTTTTATTTAAATTTAACTAAAAAATTTCCATTAATTAGTTAGTTCAACTGCCATATTCAAACATTAAATCATCTATGACTTTGTAATGTTAAAATAAGCATAAAAGCATTCCAAAGCACTTTTTTAGAATTATTGCATATTATAACTTTCCAGCTCTCGCCAAATTAGTGCAGTGCCTCTTTTTGCAATAACAATTCCTATTCTTCCGCGATAAATCCCGTTCATTATTTTGCTAATGGTAGTACCCTTAAGTTTATTTTATAGTTTCTTAAGCTATTCTCTAAGCCTAATTTAAAAAAAAACACTGTAAGTGCAGGGTAATGCATATATCTAGACCTAGTTCCGGCTTGACGCACGCAGTGTGTATATTACACGAAACGTTTCAGCATGTTTTTTTCTTTATTATAACTTCTTTATCTTTCCACATAAAGATATTAGATTTGGTATGTTATTTTACATAAGTATTACAATTACCTGTTAAAAAATTAAGAAAGTTATGTCAAGTGGTCTCTGAGATATTCGATTTTGAAAATCACCCATTTTACTACTCACTGACTTACTCCTTTATTGACTCATCAAAATTATGAAGCACTTCCCAAGAGAGTAGAAACTTAAAGTTTGGTATTTAAGTAGGTTCTAGGACACAGGTAGAGGAAACATTCTTAAAACTACACATTTTTCACCTGGAACGCCCTGAATATATTTAGAGGGTATTTTAGAAGTTTGCAATCTGATCTAACCTAAGTTCTCAAATCTTATTTCATTCATTGAGCACAAAAAAGAAAAGATCCCACCAAAAACACCCATCTAAAATAAGGGCCAAGTTTTATCCAAAAATCTCGGCCTCTTTAGGACACAAGATTAGACCAACAAATACTCACATAATACGTAGGTACTTATTTATGTATCCTAGAGACCAGTAGGGAGTTTTGGATATGTAATTTATTTAGAATAAAAATGTGGACACAACTTGGTCTAATTTTAGAGGTTAGTACTTTAAGACGCTAAGATGTTTGGATAGAAACTTGGCCCCTATTTTACATAGGTGTTTTGGGTCGTATCTCTCTCATGCCAGCCACACACATTGAGGAAGTCCTCAGAGAATAAACTGTGCGTGTCCTCAATGTGTGTGGTTGGCACTATGGGACCTTTAATTAGGGCGTCAAAAATACTAACCACTTTATTGTCTTAATAACACAATTATGTTCGTTGTTGTCAAAAAAAAAAAATCAACACTTTAATTATGAAAGACCAAGTTCTGCAAAAGGAAGTCATTTGTTAACGTTAATTTAAAGAATGACTTTAACTGGCGCAGACCCATTATCTTCATAAGCACAGCAGCTTTAAGAAGCTCGGATTTCTCCCAGAATATATTTATTTTCCCCTTTTATTCTGTATAATTTCTATCAATCTTAAATCAGACTTTGCCTAAAATACTGTTCCTATGTCTAGAAAGTGGAATCTCCGACAAATTATTATTCTTGATCCATCTAAAAAAGAGCCGTTAACCTTATGACACACCTACAAGAAAACTTTTTCCTCTCAGCCACTGTAGGAGGTTTGTCGCTCTTTTATAGGTTGTTTTACGGCTCCGACAATTTAGCCAATTTATTTATCCCCTAACAACTCCCGATAGAGCAATGCAAAGTGTCACTCTAGAAAATTTCTTTACAGTCCATCCTTCTCTGTTTGTTCCTTCATCTCCAAAGTGTTTAGACTGTAAAACCTGCTGCTTGCAAAGGTATTTTCTTTTTCTCCAAATCCCCTTTAATTCTTTAAGTCCCTTCTTAATAAGATACCTCTTACTTCTCCAAATATAACCATGGTAAGCTAGTACTTAGTTTTAAACCTTCGGGAGCTGTCCCGAAATAAAAAAAAAACTATCGGTGTATTATATACAATTGGATACTCAAACCAAGATGTGACCTTTTCATTCTACAATAAAATGTTTTATTAAATATCTTATTGGGTTTGGGTTTGGCCACTTGCAATAAGTATATGCAACTCTAAGGCTAGATATAGTGATTAACCGACAGTCAGCACTGACATCAGGTAAACGTAGCTTTATCAATGAAAATGTAGATCAGCAGAGCCCATAAACCACTAGACGCTCTGCACTGTAGATAATCAAAAATGTTTTATTGATATAGCTAAGTTCGACCGAGGCTAGCGCTGACCGTCGGTCAAGCACAAAATCCATCATAAGGTGTAAATGATTTCATACAAATTTAGAATGTATAATAATATATCTTTTTCATTTGCACCTTCAATAACGGCTTTGTAGTGTCTTCACTCTATATTTGTATTGATTGTAAAAGGGGGACTAGACTAATAATGAACGTTCCAACTTAAAACAAACAAAAGAGCTGTAAAGCAAGTCGGTAACTGTAAACAACCTAAATAAACATGTATTTCGAATGATATAACACTGATACCATTTATACTTTTTTCTTGCAATAATATATGTTCAGCAAAACTTAATTTACAATCATAGAATAAACCAATATCGCAAACATTATTTTTTATACTTATTACCACAGATTTAATAATAAAGCAATGCAAAATGTATTTATTTTGCATAAATGACATAACGCAGCATTTTAAAACAATAATGCACATTTAATTTGAATAACAGCAGTCATTTATTTTATTGATAACCGTTTGCAATAGGAAGCTAATCTAAGATGATTTTATACCTATATGCATACCCATTTAGCGCGGCTGCCGCGCCCTGAGTGTTCGTTATTGTTGTAGCTTTATCATTAGTAGTGTTGCGTTTCCTGGACTAGTATGTAAATTATTTAGAATAAAATTGTGGACCTAAGTTTGTCTTATTTTGGATGTCAGTACTTTAACAGGCCGAGATTTATAGATAGGAACCTATTTTACATTAGTGCTTTTGGTGACATCTCTTTTTTTTGGGTTTAATGAATGGAAAAAATTGATTGAGAAAAGTAATATTTCTTTTTGAAATATGAGTTTTTTTAATAGTTTTATTTCTTTAGACTGAATATAAAGGACAAAAATTGCTTATTTTATTGTCCCTTAAATAGCCCCTGGTTTGGAGTCTGATGGGTAAATGTAAAAATTAACCTTGTTAAGTTAATAAAATTTTGCCTGCACTTTAAATTTTAGGACAATTATAACCTCAGCAACTTAGACGATTAAATGCGCAGTTTTAGGAATTTTTTTCTTTACTTTTGTCCTACCACCTACTTACAAACTAAATTTGAAATTTCGACTCTCTCGGGAAGTGCCTCCTAATTTTGATAAGTCAATGAGTAAGTGGGTCAGTCCAGATCGAAGTGAGTGGCAGCAACCCGATCTCCCCGGCACGATTGGAGACATCATCTGGTATACGGATGGTTCGAAAACCGAGCAGGGAACTGCAGCGGGCGTGTACAGTGAAATGAGGAACTCTTCTCCATTCCACTAGAAACACACAGTTCTGTATTTCAAACAGAAATATATGCTTTACTGCACTGTGCAAAAGAAAATAACAGGGGGGCTTACAAAAACAAGCAGATCTGCATAATAACAGATAGACAAGCGTCACTAGGGGCACTAGTAAACCCCAAGGTGACATCCAAGCTGACATGGGAATGCCAAAGAGACCTGAAGGTCCTGGGAGAACGCAATAGAGTAACTCTCCTGTAGGTACCAGGACATTCTGGAATAGAAGGCAACGAAAAAGCGGATGAGCTAGCGAGACATGGACCATCGACACCATACTTTGGACCAGAACCTAACCAAAACCAAAGCACGAGGGCAAACAAGGGAATGGATCCGAAACAATCACAAGGACTACTGGGAGAACCTCGGTAGAATAAGACATGGAAAGGGCTTCATAAGAGGCCCATCCAAAAGAACGAAGAAAGAACTACTCAGATCAGACAAAGTAGGAAAAGACTTCGCATAACAGTAGGGTTGCTAACAGGGCGCGATAACCTAAGAGGACACCTACACAAGAGAGGCTCATACAATGGGGACCCAAGTTGCAGAATGTGCGACGAGGGGGAAGAAACAGCCTACCACATACTGTGTGAATGTGAAGCGTTAAATCACAAAAGACAGGCATTATTTGGGCAACCGAAAATGAGCCCACAGGAATATATCAACCAACCAGTCTCGGGGTTATACAGACTTGTAGAAGGAACAAGACTAATGGGAGGATTAGTATAAAAGACAATGGGAGATTAGGCACAAAAATCCCAAGAGGCTGCGCGGCCTCCGGTAGTGAAAGACGGCTCCCAGGGAGAAGAAGAAGAAGTGAGTCAGTCAGCTAGCAGCAAAATAGGCAATTTTGAAAATCAAACCTCTCAGAAACCACTTTACATAACTTTCTCATTTGCAGATAATTAAAATATTTATTTAGATTTACTCACCAAATCTGATACGTATATGTGGAGGGACAACAAAGTGGGGAGGGGGGAACACGCTGAAACGTTTCGTGTGATATACACACTGCGTGCGTCAAACCGGAACTTGGCCTAGCACACTACCGTGCGCTTAGAGAGAGCAAAAGTAGTAGCGGTGTTTGTATATGTTTTAAAAAGTCTTCTTTGAGTACTTGCCACATGGGAGCGCTTCGGTCCTAGTCCGAGAATTGATTGACCCGAACAAATTTGCAGATCGCCTAAAAGTAACCAAAACTAAATGAAATGTTTACTTAAGGAATCTATTAAGACACTGGTGGCAAGTTTAGCACTCTTTTCTAGATAAATGCAATCTAAAAAGTTCACTCAAACTTAAATAATAGTTAAAATTAAAATTATTTAATTTTTTTTGTTACAATTTGAGACATTCTAAGATGTTTTTTTTTTAATTTAGGACGGATTATTATAAATTACATATTAGTCTGTTGTGACAAGTAAATTAATTATTTTCCAATATGAGAAGGATGGTGAGTAAAATGAATTTGTTTTTCTGAAATTACCTCATGGTTAAGCAAATGTAAAAATCGATTAACTCATTAGCCTTTCTATTTTAAAAAATAATTAATAAAACTTTTTTAAATACTTATTTTTTTCAATTATTAAATTTAGAAAAAAAGAGACAAGGTCATACCAAAAACACTTAGGTATAATAAGGGTCAAGTTCCTATCCAAAAATCCCGGGCTCTTAAAGTACTGATATTTAAAATTAGACCAAATTTTTTTTGGACCTGGCAAGTTATTTATTAATCTGTTCGTACAAATGAAAAACAATTGCATTTGTAAAAAAAGAATAGACAGATCAGCAAAAAAGTGTCAAAAAAACATGGTCTATTTTAAATCTTAGCCCTATAAGAGGCCATGATTTTTAGATAAGAATTTGACCCTTATTTTACCTTTATCTTTGTTTTTGGTATAATGTACTGTAGTACACGAAGGTTTGGTACAAGCCTTCGTTAGATGCCATAAAGAAAAAGAACTTCTAGTTTTAACCAAAATGTTACTCAAAGTGTTTCTGTTTTAAAGTTAAAAACTCATAGTGTTTTAAATTTTTTATTAAAATTTAAATATGTATATATAGTAGAAAAGTTAAAACCACTCAATGAGCCTGTTTTTTCGTAAAGATGCATTTTAATTTTACTTTAAACAGTATGCGCAATATTTTCAATAATATTATGCAATTACTTATCAAACATATTAAATTATTGCTGAGTTATATACCTATTTGTACATCATAACTAAAATTATTGGTGCAGTTACCAATGTTTTCTTTGACGAAAAAGAATCCGGGAAAACTTAAAAGGCTAAAACTACTGTTTGCTTTTCAGGACTTTTTATTTTCGGTAAATAAATCGAACGTAGGAGTTCAAAGCTTTATCACGCAAAAGGCTCATTTCGGGTAAATGACTTATTTACTCTTATCAAATCGTACAGAAGATAATATTTATAGTATAATATCTTTTTCCTTTCAAGTGCCTTATTTACCATAAAATTATTATTTTTTATTAAAAAAATAGCAGGGCTTTAAAGACTTGCTGGTTGAAGTTAAATAAATGCCTGAGTCTGGATGACAATTATTCGTTATTAGGTATTATGTTTTTTTACCACCCTGTATAATCGATTCCGGGTCATAATAAATCATGATTTTAAAGTATAAATAGGTTTGGTTGTCGATTTTGACGCTGGCTTACCATGATTATCTTCGGTATAATTCTACATTTGCTGCAAAAAAACCCTTTAAATTTTTTATAAGTGTGACGTGTGTCTTTGCAGGTTATTTCTTTAGCTATTTTTACTTCTATAGATACGTGGCATATTCTGCTAAACAGCTTTCCATATCCAACCTTTATGTAAGCATCACAAGTGCTCAAGTTTATCTGTCTGCTTTTCGATTTGATTGATTTTATAACCGTATCAATAATCCTAAATAAAAAAAATGCATCAGCGGATAAATCGGTGAAAGAAAAGAAAGCCCAACTCTTGCTTGTTTTAAAAAACACCATATTACATTCAAAAACGTGTTCAGCTGAAAAAGCAAATTGATTTATTTTATTAACTTGCTCTCAGTTGCAGAAAATAGATATATAAATCGGCTTATGATTATACAGGCTCTACAGGAAAGAGCAGCAAAGAGCCTTGCACGTAATATAAAATGCAGAGCATTCACATATCAGAAGCAGGTATTCAGCGTAAATATATATATTTTTAATAACTCTAAAAGAACTGCAGGTAAACTTCGTAACACCATAGAGAAAAAAATTCCTGTCTATAATGGAAAATCGGTTTAAACCCTACTCCGAATCGCTAGTCCGGAGTATAGAAATAGAAAGACCAGCAAGGGTCTTGCTACGATTTGTTCTCTTTCTATTCAATGGAAATGTACATAAGCTTATCCCTGTCATTGCTTTACTTATTTTTTCATTTCATTTTGAAGTTTTTAAGTGATCCTAACTCACTTACCTGCAGATCTTTGTTTACTTATGTGTTTATTTTTCAAGTCATATTGTAATTATTTGAATTACATGTAATTACCTGGTGTGTTTTGTGTTGTTAAGTTCATCTTTAAATAAATAAATTAAATTATTAAAGTTTGGTGTTTGTGGTCTGTGGTTTGGAAATTATAAAATGGAAGAGAAAATTAATCGCGTTTCTTTATTCCAATTTAAGAAAAATTGGTTTAATGTCAATTAAATATGCAACACAATAAATGTGAAGGCTAATTATACCGCCAAAATCCATCGCAATTACAACCATAACAAAAGTATACATTTCACAAAAAACAGGTTAAAACTCTAAAAACTGTTTAACGTTTAATAAAAATGCCTCCCAAGTAATCATTATTACTAAGTTTTTAAAATAAATGCAACTATTTTAAATTGTTGTAACCATAGCTACTGACTTTTTAAACCAATGCAATACTTTTTTTTTGACGTGTTTTTGTCAGACGCACAGAATAAGTCAAATGAACAAAATATGTATTCTACTTTTAAGCTTAGATTAGCTCCGCTTCGTATTTCATTTTATTTACTCTGCTTTTATCCGAAAGGTGATATTGGAACTTAGTCCCGGTCGCCTTTGTTGATTAGGCGTTTAACCACTTATGAAGTAGATACAATTTTCGCAGGAAAGTTTTATATTTCAATTTTAAATGCTTGTAAGTCTTTTATACAATTTCGTATAAAAAGATATTTAGCAGAAGCGGTTATATACCTGGCACGACGCTTAACATTTCTCGATCTTTTATGCTACTATGTGTAATGCTTATCATTCTAATATTTTTATTATCGATTTAAATAATAATATTAATAATTTATTAAGACAGTTACTCGTTTAAAATTATCTGAGAAAATTTTAATCCTATTTTTAATACCAAAAAAAAATTATAGTTTATTTAACGTTAAACTTTTAAAACATTTCTCTTATTAGGCTATCTACTATTTTTAGGCTAATAGCCTTTTTTATTTAAATAATTGTATTTGCCTATTTATTTACTACTTTAAAATATAATTAAATTAAAGTTTAAACATTTATTCAACTTATTCAAAAAAAAAAATAAATAAAAATCTATAAATATTTTTTTATAATAAAAATATGATTATAATTTTCTCAAAATCATTTAGAACGAGTAACCGTCTTTATTAATATTTAATATTATTATTTAAATTGATAATAAACATATTCAAACGATGGGCTATATACATTTGTCTCTCCAGTAGCGTAGTGGTCAGAGTTTCGGCTCGCCAACCCGGCGATCCGGGTTCGATTCCCAGAGCCGGGGAGACACTTTTAGGTAGAAGTTATTTAAAATAACGTCCGTGGTGGCACTACCGCGTTGTCTAAAAGGTGCTGTGAAATGCAACATTTGCATGTTTCAGTGCTTGGACAACGTTGACGGAACAACTGGGAAGAAATGGGTTAAATACCGGCATACGGTCTTTGGTACTTAGGTTTATATATGTATATATATATATATATATATATATATATATATATATATATATATATATATATATATATATATATATATATATATATATATATATATATATATATATATATATATATATATATATATATTTATATATATATATATATATATATATATATATATATATATAAAATATAAATTTTTAAAAAAGGGAAAAATAATAAAATATAAAGGGCCCCCAATTATTTTTTTAATCGAGATCTCCATGGTTACGAAAATGAGGGTGCAAAGTTTAATTTTTAGTTTTGTTTTTTCCGCCATATTACATTTATTCTTCATCAATTTAGTTAATGTTAGGCATACGAACCAGAGCTCTTTAAGTTCTAATATAGTACGTTAAAGTAGTTCTTTTGAACACCGTTGAGGCGCACCTGAAACACAAAATTTATTTACTCTCTATCTTTATTATTTGGACAGATGTTACACAAATTTCAATACACCAGCAAAGACCATTAAAAACAAAAGAATGTACTCTTCATCAATGTCGATAAACCTAACCATTTAGCCACAAATCGACATCAAAGTTTCTCATCAGTTTCATCAAATTAACCATGTATAAAAATGAAATCAACAGATCAGTGCTTATATTATTAAATGAATTTGACAATATTGTTAATTTAACAAGATATATTTATTAATAATTTGTCAACAAAAAACTTAAATAATTTAATATGTAACTAAATCTTAATGGTAACTTATAAAATTGATTCTTTAAAAACGGAAAAAATTATAACATATTTTCAGAAATGCCCCCTTATTCATTTACATTTTCAAATACTTTAAAAAAAATACAAACTGTATTTCTAATATCACAACCATTCATTATCCGTTGACGCAAATCATTTACCGGCGTTTTAAAGACTAAATCTTTCAATGGCCAAAAAACGAATCCATTGGATGGGGTGGAACGCCATCCTGAGTAATCACATGTTTAATCTGGTTTGTAGGGAAACGTTTCAAGCATGTTAAGGTGATTGTTTTAAAGAAAATTTAAATAAACCTGTCTAATTAACAGTCCGTAATAAAAATTAGGTCCTATTAGATGATCTCCTACAATTCTGGCCCATACAATCAACGAAAACCTTCGCCGATGCTGTTTTCTAGAATGGCGTGAGGGTTTTTATAAACCCGATAGTACTTCGTATGAAAATTTGTAATCCCCATCTTGCGTGAATGCTGCTTCGTCAGTAAACAAATTATTCGATGAACTGGTTATTTTCTTCATATTTTTCAAAAGACTATTGCACATATCGATGGTTGTAGTCACCCTCATAAAGTGCTTGAACTTTCCGTGCATGAAATAGGGACAAAAGTTCTTCATGAGGAATTTGCCAAGCTGTAGAATTAGCAATTCCCTCTTTTAACGCAAGATTCCTTTTGCTAATACTTGTATTTTCTTCTACCCTTTCGATAACTCTTTATTTCTCTTTCAACGTGCAACATGCCTTGATCTGCCTTTATCAGAAGGCAATTTTTAAAAGAACCTATCTTACCAAGTCGTCTGTGAATGTTGATAGAAAGTTCGTGCACATGGAGCATTCTTTTCTAAATAAGTTTGCAATATAAATCCGCCAGGCCTCTCACTGCATTCCATGTGTTGCCCTTAAAGGAAAAATGCATATTGAAATTGCTTAATATGTGAATATTCTCGTTTTATTTTTATAGCAATTTATGTTTTAAACACGGAAAATTATTTCAAACTCTAACAGTAATGCAACCAATATTTGTCAAATTTCGAAAAATTTGACACAAGGTGACGATTTGTTGATTATATTTAAATACATGGTTAATTTGGATAAACCTAATGAAAACTTTGATGTCGATTAGTGGCTAAATGGTTAGGTTTATCGACATTGATAAAAGAGCCATTCTTTTTGGAGTTTTTAATTGTCTTTAAGCTGGTGTATTCAAATTTGCAATATATGTCCAAATAAAAAAGATAGAGAGTAAACTAACTTTGTTATCTATAAATTTGTGTTTCAGGTAAAGTGCCCTCTAGCGGTGTTTAAAGAACTGCAACGTACAATATTAAGAACCCAAAAGCTCAGGTTCGTATGCCGAACATCAACTAAATTGATGGAAAGAATAAATGTAATAATATGGCGAAAAAAGAAAACTTAAAATTGAACTTTGCACCCTGTATCTTCGTAACCATGGAATCTCGACATTTGCCAAATGACTTACTAACATTATTTTCTATGTAGAATCACCCCTTAAAATTTCTAACGCATTTTTCGAACACCTGTATATATATATATATATATATATATATATATATATATATATATATATATATATATATATATATATATATATATATATATATATATATATATATATATATATATATATATATATATATATATATATATATATATATATATATATATATATATATATAACCCGTAGGATATAATATACACTATAATAATCCTTCGTGAGCTGTCATAAAGATAAAAAAATTGTAGCATAGAAGATCGAGAAATGTTAAGCGTCCTGCCAGGTATATAACACCCAGATATTGGAGGCACTTTTTTTTTCAATAAAATAGAGTTAACATTTTAATTTAGTTAAATATTTAAGTGAACCGAAATGGATACAGTTATTGGACCAAAAAATAAAATAAAATATCCGTGCCACTATAGGTTATTCCCCAATTGCCTCGAGGCACATGTGTGTTAGTTTGTTTCATTTAATAAATAGAACATTTTAAATCAATTTTTAGATTTATCGGAGTGGGTATACTTACTTGAACCAAAAAATATTCTTATTAGCGAAATTTTTATTGGCCAAAATAACTTTTTAGCTTATATCTCCTTTATTACTAATTTTATTTTAAATAATATGTTTAAAAACGTTTACTCTGTGAAGTGATAAAAGCATATTTTTATTAAATACATTTTCGTAACTCTTGAATTTTTGGAATATTTTGCAGATTTTATTTTAAATTTAAATCATTGTATCTCAGCTCTAAGAGCTAAAAAAAAATTTTTAAAAAAGACCTAGAATTATTAGGCCTTTAATTTTAGTCCATATTTTTTTTCCTAAAATCAATGGTTTCCATTTATATTTAAAAAACCATTTTTTGCGATTTTTTTTAGGTAAAAAAATGCAATTTAAACTCGCTGAGCTAAGGCAGCGATGCAGCCTGGGATGACTATAGTTCTTAGTAATATAAAAAAAATATATTTCATGCGTATCTCTTATTGGCTCCCTTTTTGGGGTGGTCTCCCGAACTAACTGTTTTCCAATAAAGGGAATACCTTTGTAGTTATGTTTCTACAAATCCATTCCTTCCATTTTCGCACAAGTGCCGCTAATATAGCATTTTAAAAAATTGCAGTGCATGTATTTAACTCTGATAAAGACCTAAAATAATGCTATTATAAGTCAAAAATAAATAATATAAAAGTTAAATTAATTATACAAAGTTTCAGAAATTTTATATTAGTATTTATGTAAATGCTTTGAGTAATTCTGCGTCGTTATAAAGTTTTATAAGTAATTAAATCCAAATTTTCCGAATATTCATAGCTCTGCAGACGTCTAGAAAATATAATAATTTTGGCGCTGCTATAATGACAACCTTTAAGGGAAAGTAGGGTAGGGGCCCGTCAGGCCACAAAGCATTCAAATAGTAGCAATTTACGCTATGATTTATATTCAGAGTTAAGAACAACATAGGCCAATTTAGAGGCAGGGCAGTAGCAATTACAACCATTCCATTGTCCATTGGCACACAAGTTATTCTAGCAATGTAAGGCTTCGCTATTCACTAAGTCTTCTGTGCCAATTAATTGAAGACCTTACTAGTGGAGATCATTTGCATAGCTACGATTAGACTGCCCTCAAATCTTAATGAAACAATGCTCGGGTTTAAGCCTATCCCAATATATTCACCTACAATACAAAGATATCAAGACCCTATTGCAAAGCGTCGTTTTACTCTTAAAGCTTTATTACAACAGTTATCCGCTTTTAATATAAGTTAGTCAAATGATATAGGGTATTTTTATGAAATAAATTAATTTTTGGATTAAAAAAATGAATTTAAAAAATAAAAAACTCGTTATTTTTTATTGCGACGGCAAAACAATGTTTTTAATATCTTATATTGTTTATATACAGGGCCATTTAACGACGGCAAAATGTGTAACTTTCCTTTTATTAAAAAAAAATGTGTAATGGTCATCGGTTACATAAAACTAACATCCTATTTATTGGATCTTTTTTAAAAGCTTCTTGTTTTTTTTTTAATCGTTCCAATAAAAAGGATTTGATTGTCATTTTAGTAACTACAAAATTAATTTACTTTATATGAGAAATTTGCGATTTAAATTAAGATATGAAAGGTAACAATAACACAGGTCCACAAAAAAAGTGGTGTGTGTGCTGTGTGTCAATAAGTTTTTTGCGTATTTGACAAAAAAATTAGGTCCAAAAAGGGAAAGAAAAAAAATTTTTATAATTATTTTTTTTTTTTATTATAAATTTTTTATATAATTTGGTTAAATTTCAACTTAATTAAAATTGCAGAAAAATTAAAAAAAAATATATTTTTTCATTGGTAAGTCTAAATACTTGGTTTTTTGATTATAACTCAAAAACTATTGCATTTAGACAAAAGGATTATATAATTTAAATTAAACGTCGTTTAAAAATATAAAGTTTATGTTATAAAAAGTTTCGTGTATCTTTTATGTTTTGAGATTTGGGCGTTTTATAATAATAAATCGAATTGCTTTTCCCAAAATTTTTGCTTTTAAATTTTGACTTCAGATTCAGTTCAGGGGAAAAAAAACGTCAAAATCTTATTGCAACACTTTTTTGTGGTTCCCTACTTACCTTACCTCAAATTCCAAAACACAAAAAGTCAATATTCTGACAAAGGCTGGCATTTATTACACTTTTAACACATGTTTATTAATTGTAAAACATTTCTTTTTGAATTAATGTACTTTACATACACAAGATGCCTATTTGACATTTTTTTATTAACCTTTTTTAAAATCTTTTCTTTTAAAAGTGAGACATGGAAACCACATCAAAATATACCAGATGCTATTGGCCTCAAAGGGAACCTTCGTAGAAAATTTTTTTTAAATTTGAACAAATTGTTTTCTTGTGCTTCACGAAAAAAAAACATTAAAATAATCTTTTATTTCATTTTTTCCTATTTAATAAATTTTATCGTCAAACCAAAATTCCGGACCCGTTACTTTTTTTTAAAAAAAAACCCTTTTACTTTAAGGCGTGTTCCCTTCGACAATACATTGACAAGGGTGCGTTCTACCAATAAAATCTAAGAAGAAAAGGGGCCAAGTAGCACCTTGTTGAAAAAGTAATTTATTTTTCCCTGCAATTCTTTTAAAAACCCTGGGTGAGTAACATACACTTTACTTTTTATGTGACCCTAAAAAAAAAATTAAGTAGTGGCACATCTGGCAATTGAGGAGGCCATTTAATGGCACTTCTTTGTCCAATTTAGCGACAAGAGTATTGGGTGTCTAAATAATCCCGAACAGCTCTTGTATAATTAGGAGGTATGGAGGACATCCTACTGAAATATTATCTGGTATTTTACGTATTGTGGATTTTTTCTAAAATATGGGTTATTGCTGGATTAAGAGCATCCTTTAATAATTCTAGATACGTTTTTTAATTAGAATTTTCAGGTTTAAAAATTATCCCATTATATGGTCTTTTAAAATACCAGCCAAAACATTTTTTTATGCTGCGATGTACCTCGTGTTAACCTCATCAGGCAATAAAATTATTTAAAAAATAAAAAATTTATTTTTTTTTTTATTATTTAAAATTATATAAATATTTATTTTTAAAATTTTTTTAAACAAGTAAATACAAAGGGTCCCAAAATTTCTTGAAATAAAAAAAAAAAAAAAAAAAAAAAAAAAAAAAAAAAAAAAAAAAAAAAAAAAAAAAAAAAAAAAAAAAAAAAAAAAAAAAAAAAAAAAAAAAAAAAAAAAAAAAAAAAAAAAAAAAAAAAAAAAAAAAAAAAAAAAAAAAAAAAAAAAAAAAAAAAAAAAAAAAAAAAAAAAAAAAAAAAAAAAAAAAAAAAAAAAAAAAAAAAAAAAAAAAAAAAAATATATATATATATATATATATATATATATATATATATATATATATATATATATATAAAATTTATATATATATATATATATATATATATATATTTTTATATATAAATATAAAATTTATATATATATATATATATATATATATATATATATATATATATATATATATATATATATATATTTAAAAAAAAACAGAATAGATAGAAAGTTTGCATTGCTTTGTGCTCTTTCGCTCATTATTTCACAGAACTCTAGTCGTCGATCAAAGTCATCCTTATTTTTTCCTTAAACCATTTCGGCTTTCAGACAAGGTACAACTTGATCCCCTTTTTTATTTAAGATTTTGGGGGTGACTAAAATGTTTTCTCCTTGAATAAAAGTCATACGGATAAGAGAGTTTTTTTCAAAAAATATATAAAGTACTGAAAAAGTATAGTATTTTTTAATATTTTAGAAAATGACTGAAAGTCTTGACTGCTTCTGAGTGCAGTAAAAACCATCGAAATTAGCATTTTATGGTACTATTAGGGTAGGTTGACCTAATTACCGCACAGGGTCGTATTTCTTACCTGACTGGAATAATATATAAGTATTCATGATGTCCTATTTTAGGTTATATCTAAACGTATAGGGTAAAGTGCGGACCTGAACTATTCCCACCTCTGTTGGCATGGCCATAAAGGACCACTTTCGAGGATTTTTATTGCAGTCGGAGATAATCGATAGGTCTAGTCATTTTCTTATATCTATATAAAAATACTATACCTTTGCTCGTTTTCGTTTAGCCACCCTGTATAACAAAAAGTGTCTACGTTATTATAAATCTGCATTGTACCCCCTACAATGAGGGTTTAAATTATTACAGATAATTATTTAGCTAAATTTTATTATGCCAATGTCAGCTGCTTTCAGTGAAATACATATTTTAACTGAAAATTTGTCTTTTTCAGCTACTAAACTCCCAACAATATGATCAATACCGATTACACAGGTAAATATTGCATTCATCAAGCCCAATTGTTAATTTACAATTGTTAGGTTTAGATCGGTATATGCGAAGCTAAAATGGGATTTACATTAATTTTAATTAAAATTTGCTTATATCATATGAAAACCATTAACTGAAAATTATGTTTTATGTAATTCTGGCACATGCAAGCAACCACATTTTTAAAAATTTTTGGAAGGTCAGAGACAAAGCTGTAGGTTCAATAAAATATGTACTTCCATTGCTCTATTTTTCATTATCGCTATAAATTCGATGAATTAGATCTTAAAGCTATTCACCAGTACCATCTTTTACAAAATGGTGCATGCAACATAAACAGCAAAATATGTACAAAACCTAATTTTTTCCTGTTTTCTATACCGAAAATTCTATAAAAAATGAACATTTTTTCTTTTTAACTAAAAAAAAATTGATTTTATTGTAATTTAATCGCGATACTATCAGTATTGTAAACAACCGATTCTTTTTATTAAACTTTATTGGTGTATTTTTTCCAGAGTAAATTCATTTAATCCGCTTAAATTGACCCTTTTTTAAACAAGGTATAATTAGAACCCTTTAAAGCTGGAAAGCTGATCTTTAAAAAAATATTTTTTTTATAATATATTGTTTAAACAAGGTAACAACGGACCTTTATTGGACAACTAGTTTAAATATTTTGCTGTCAGGGCCGTAACTAGGTATGGCCGCGCCCTTGGCGGGGCTTAACATTTACCCCCCCCCCCAATCAAAACTAGGAGTCCGGGGGTTTTTTCCCGGAAATTTTATAAAATTAAAGTGCAAAGTTGTAGGTTTAAAGTCTTTTGATCCGAGGATTTCGTTTCTTTCAAATACCAATTTTGTGGTGGAATTAGTGTTAAATTCTATATTTCCTTTTTATGGAAATATTAGCCTACTATTTGAAAGAGATATGATTTACACAAAACAACTGTTTGTATCTGACTGAAAAAAGTGGAATGTACTATGAAATTAACTATACAGAATTTTTCCGTATAGCCACTAAAGCTTTTATTTAAAGAGTTAAAAGGAACTTTTAATTACAAAAGTTAAAGTATTTTTACTGAACCGTCAGAATGTGTCATTATTATAATTTTTTTGGATTCCTTACTTTAGTGTGAAATAAATAATATATTATATATATATATATATATATATATATATATATATATATATATATATATATATATATATATATATATATATATATATATATAATATACAGAGGGTGGCCCACCACATTCGCCTCAGTTTTCTACGAGAAATGAAAAGAGTCGGGGAAAAACTTTTAGCACAGTCATATGTGGGTCCATGAGGAAGTATATTTCAAAATTATTTTGAAATACTACAGAGTGAGCAAAAAAGGTACATATCAAAGTTATATTTTCTTATGAACAACCCATATTTAGTGGTATTTTTAGAACTAGGACCAAATACAGGTGATTAGCGGTTATCTCTACCTATACTAAAACTACTGTTTTGATGCCAAATTCGAGAATTTAAAAATCAGATATAATTTAAAAATATGATTTCACCATCTATAAAATGGAACGACGCTCGTAATTAAATTTTGTTAGCTTAAAGGTTAATTAAAACATATAAAATGTTGACCTCATTTATACAGAAAAGGTGAAAAAATTCCTCAAATTTGCAAAATTTTATTAAATAACTTCCTAATAAATGGCAACAACCAGTGCTGTCCATTTATGGCCGATTTGATAAGCAGACCTGTTCCTTTAAATGACTATATAGCGGTTTTCTATACCTATCTCTTCTGCGTTTATGGATAGCGAAACGCGTCTTTCTATATTCTTACTTTCAAATAATTTCCCGATGGTTCTTAAAATGGAACTGTATGCAATGTAAACTGAAAACATTTTTGACCTCATTCCCCATTGAAAAAATAGTACAAGAAAACTTATAATAGGTCCGGAAAAAGATATTATATTAATAATTAAAATTATTATTATATAATATATATATATATATATATATATATATATATATATATATATATATATATATATATATATATATATATATATATATATATATATATATATATATATATATATGACAGACAACCTGTTTTCTTTGCTGTTCACTATGACACTCTCTCCGTAGACGCGTTTCGCCTGCCTTACAGGACTTGTCAATATGGCTGTAAGTGTTTAGCGAACAACAGAGAAGCCAAGTACAAAGTGACATCAGTGCCTTGGTAAAGTGTAACAATCTTACTTTCGATGCCGTACTGAAATCACATTCAGCAGAATCGACATCGGGTTTTACCGGAGTGGATAATTAATTTAGTATGTGAAAAAAAAATTCCACACATTCAATTTTGTCAACAAAAAATAATAATATGACAACGGTTCTGACAACTAATGAAAAAAAATAAAAAATTCATGGTCGATTTTGCGCGCCCCAGGTAGCTGCGTCCTTGGCGGGCGCCAATCTTGCCACTGCCTATATACGGCCCTGTTTGCAGTATCACTACATTTGAAAGACTCAGCGTATTAATTTTAATTGGCTGATTTGAATTAAGTATAGGGATTTCTAAACCTTAAATTTATTTTACAACCCGTATATAGTTAATTTTCATGAAAAATTTGTTAAAAAATCGAAAAAAAGGCTCTGGAAAGTGAGGGCATGATCTTTCCTTTAAAGTAGAGTAGTGGTGGGGTTAAAGTAATCTAGTAACTAGTAAACTTAGTAAATGAACAGCGCCAGGCTTTCGCATTTTAATATTTCTGCTGGCTTGCTTTAACCCCTTCCCCTCCCTATTCTGCTATAAAAGCGAAATTGCGGTTCTGCGTAATGTTTGGCACCATTTTTTATACTTTTCGCCAAATTTATACTAAAATCAAAGATATGCAAGTTTTAGAACAAAATAAAACTTCTTGTAAAACAGCGTCAGCCTTTAGCCTGTTCAAAAAACATATTATAACAATAATTTTCCGGAAGATCAGCTTTTTAACATTAAAAGGTTTTAAATTATAAATTTTTTATAAAATAGTCAATTTTAGCGGTTTTTCCAACTCTTTACAAAAAAAGCACAAATAAGGTTTTATAAAAAATAATTTTGTTTGTTTTTCCTATTGGCAGTATTGCAATTAAAATAAAATTGGATCAAAGTGTGCAATTTTTTTGTGAAGCCTTTACCATAGAGATTTTTTTCCAGGTCTAATACTTTATAAATAGTACTTGGTCAACCATAATAAAACACCTAGTATTACCTGCATATTACCAAAACAAGAATACCTATTAATAAAACTGACAAAATAGCTGCAAAAGTTTGTTTTTTTTTTTATAAAAAAATTTTATCATAAAAATTAGTCCTTTAAATTTAATATTAATAAAATAACCATTTGCCAGTACATACCTCTTACCAGACAGAAAATTGCATATGTTTTAAAAACACTAGTCCAATTTTATAATTAATTTACATATATTTTTAGATATTATACCCAAAGATAATAAAAAGCATTGGACTAAAATAAGGTAAGATAAAGGAAATTATCCATTTAAGTTTGAGCTAGTGTCTTTTTTTACTTGATTGAAGTGAGTAGCAAGTTTGCATTTAACTTACTAACAATAAATTTATATGTGTAAATAAATTTGTTTTATATCGTATGACTCGAACTGGTACAATGCTCATTATATTTATTGCAAAAATATTTTAAAGTGAATATATTTCTAACGGTGTTCAAGAATATTCCAAGCTACTATTATTATTTATTGTTATAGATTTCTTCAATGTTTATTTTATGATATCGACATTTTACACAATAGATTTAAAGCATTTTTTGTATTTTATGTATAATGCACAAAAATCACGTTTTGCTGAAAATTAAAATTACAGATGCAGGTTTCCTACGGGAAAACAAAATTTAAAAAAATGTACAATGTGTCCTAAATTGGTAAAGCACGTATTAGACCTTGTAAACTATTAAAGTTACAACAAAAGTTTAATTAAAAATGTTTTAGGAAATTTTTTTATATTTAAATTATTAAAAATATTCAGTAACTTAATTTTCTCTGCAACGTGATTTAGACAGTGTGAAGTCAGCTTGTTAAAAAACCTTTGAGTTTGGCGAATTTAACATCTGCTTCCTTTTTTTCTACATATAAATTTATATAAATAACAAATTACTATTTATTCTTATACTATAGTATTATTATTATTATAAGGCAACAGTTATAAAACAATCATATTAACTTATATTTACGAGTAATTTTAATATACAACAGAGCATAAAATAGAAACACCTAAAAGTAGAATAAAAATACATACGTTTTTCTTTAATAAAATCCTAATTCGTTTAATCACAAAAGGTTGGTACTTTCAAAAAGTATAAGGGTGGTTCTCATTCAGATGAACGGTATGGAAATGGGCAAAAGTAACACTTTGTGTTGCTCTATTGGTGGCTAATTTCTTGGTAAAAGTTGTAAAAATACCTATAAAAAAAGTCCCCTACAGCTCAACCATGAACAAGAGCAAAATGAATTGTTGTATAAAGAAGAATACATGTCACCACGCACAATTCGGCCTTACAATTCAGCTGACTGAAATAGTCTGTGAGATTTTTCATCTACTTTTCTTTTTACGATTTCTTCAAATATGTTAACCAATCATGAAAACATTTTAACTGGGCATTAAAACCTAATTTCCCTGTTTTAAAACGGACTCTTGAGCTTTAAATTATACACCACGGTTTTTTAAGTACTGTAAAAAGCTAGGCTTTAAAAAATTCAAGTTCACACAAAATATTCTTAAACTCTTAGATCCAAAACCGACAAGCCAAACAATTAAACTAACTCAGATGCCAAAAACGTCGGTAAAAACTTTTGTACTAATTATTTTTCACCATTAACGTTTAAAGACCAAATCATTTAAACTTCAAAATTTTTCTTTGATAAACAATTTGCCCCCAATTTTGCTCTTGATCCTTTTGTTTGTTTACGTAGTTTTGAACGGCACAATTTTCTGGATAACATATCACACTATAATGCGTTTAATGTATTACTAAAAATTTACACTTACATTAAAAGTAAGTTCTTCCAGTTTGTGTTAATAAAAATTTGAAAACTATCTCAAACACCCAGAAATCAAGACATCTGTTCACAAGTGGTGTGGTTAGGCTAGGTTAGGTTTAAAGTGAGTGGGTATAACACCCTTCCACCGCGACCGATCGGTCTATTGTGGCTCACAGCCTTTTATATTTCTCCCACCAGGTCCAGACTTCTAAAAAATCTGATGATCCCGTTGGAAAAGAGATCTTTTACCTCCCCCGGTAGCAAGGTGTCGCTGCCGAGGATTGCGAATTCGCTGGGCACGAACACAGTATGTGTTCTGCCGATTCATCCTCCTCCGTGCACATGCGGTACTCGGCGTCTTCCCCTAGGCCGATCTTGTATATGTGGTATTTCAATCTGCAGTGTCCCGTGTACAGTCCTACTAGAGTTTTAAGGTGTGCCCTTGGTTGCTCCAGTAGTTTGACGGTACATTGTTGATTCCGTGGGCTTATAAAGGCCTTCGAGCGTCTAAGACCCGGAAGTCCATGCCAATACCGGAGATTTTCTCTTTGTGTCCAAGCTGATATGAAATGCTTGGCCATTCTATTAGGATAACCGGTTCCGGCCCTGTAAATTTTATTTCCGTCCTCCTTTTGGCCAGTATGTCCATAATAGGGTAACCTTGTTGCTTTGACCCACTTTGGTCAGCGCATCCTTGCAATTTCAGACGGTTTTCGAATTGCACCGGCTGAATTCAAGAGCTTTAAGAGCTGCTAGACTGTCGGAGAATATTTTAACTGTCTTACTGTGCAGACCATCAATCAGCGTTCTAGCACACATCTCAATAGCAAATACCTCCACTTGAAATAGGGTTACGAGAGAGCCCCGGCTAAAGGAAAGCTCTGCCCTTGGCCCCTGTCCATATATTCCAGCTCCAACACCGTCTTTGGTTTTGGAGCCGTCGGTGTACCCACAGATGTCGCCCGCAGCAGGTCCGTCGTTTTCCGAAGTGGGGTGGTACTCCCTTGGAGGAGAAAAGGCCTCCCCTACAACCTACAATTTTTTTAATGAAAATTTATACGTCTTTAAGATTTTTATTAAATACAATATTAAAAAGCAATTTCTTCTTCTTTTTCCCTGAGAGCCGTCTTGATTCACTATCGGAGGCAGCGCAGCCTCTTGGGCTTTTTTTGCCTAATCCCCCCTTATCTTTTATACCAATCCTTTTATTAGTCTGGTTCCTTCCACAAGTCTGTATAACCCCGAGACTGGTTGTCCACATAAATTCCTGTGGGCTCATTATCGGTTGCCCAAATATTGCTTGTCTTTTGTGATTCTATGCTTTACATTCGCACAGGATATGGTAGGCTGTTTCTTCCCCTTCGTCGCGCATTCTGCAACTTGGGTCCCCAATGTATGATCCTATCTTGTGTAGTTGTCCTCTTAGGCTATCGTGCCTGTTAGCAACCCTACCGTTATGCGAAGTCTTTTCCTACTTTGTCTGAGTAGTTCTTCCTTCGTTTTTTGGATTTTATGAAGTCATCTTGGACGTTACCTTGGGGTTTACTAGTGCCCCCAGTGACGCTTGGCTGTCTGTTATTATGCAGATCCGCTTATTTTAATAAGCCCTCCTGTTATTTTCTTTTGCACAGTGCAGTAAAGCATATATTTCCGTTTGAAATACAGAACTGTGTGTTCCTAGTGGAATGGAGAATTGTGAATTTCTCATTTCACTGTACACGCAAGCTCCAGTTCCCTGCTCGGTTTTGAATCCATCCGTATACCAGATGATGTCTCCAACCGTGCCGGGAAGATCGCGTTGCTGCCACTCACTACGATCACAATTTAATATAAACGCTGCCATTTTCATTTAACTTTGGGCCCTTTAACACATTTTTATAAGATCTAGTCGTTTTTATGCTTTTAATAGTCAATTTAAGAGCAGCGTTTTGTCACAAATTTGTTCATTTCATCCTGTATAAATTACTAACGCTTTCTATCATTTATCAGTGTGTGAGCTTTGTTCACTTAATATATTCAGGCGAGCTTTAAAAACGCTGAGTTGCGAAATACTTCGTGGCCAATAAGATGTAGATTTTCTAGTACAGAGTGACTAAAGTAGAGGACGGAATACAGTAGTAGGACAACGCGTAGGGGTAAAAGTACAAGCTTTATTCGTTTCATTTGAAATAAGTAATAGATCCAGTTCTATCTTTATCTACCATACGTTTTTTCTGTTTGTGATGTAGCTCGTTTAGTACATAGGTAAGCTTTTGCAAGAAGTGTAGACTCTTTAAGGCTTACACCAGGGTGTGACTTGAGGAAATAGTGGGGATAAAGGCATAAATATACGACTGGCTCTGAAAATTGCCATTTTGTGTTGTGTGGTGTGTAGTGTTTTTATGTGTAGCCAATTTGGTAAAATTTTCATTTTCATTTATTAACATAAGTATATTGTTAGTTTAATTTTGACTGGTTTTTGAAAAAATACACATATATATTTTAGGTTTTCATCTGTATATTTTTTTTTTAACTTTGTAAAATAAAATAAATATATGTAGAAAAAAAATATAAATTACATACTCTTTAAACTTAGTAAAAAGCGTAGTCCCTAACTTCTTAAGTTTAGGTTTTTATATATTAAAAAAATATATTATAATATTTTAAGCAATTTTTTTTTGTTACAATAATAATATTTTCAACATTTTTTAAAAACATATAAAAGACATATATAACCCGTTTAATATTAAAAAAAAAAATGTGAATTGTTTTTTTTTCTTGATTAGGAAAAATACACTTTTATCTATTTTCATGATTGAAGAACATCCTAAAAGCATATCCTACTTTCAGTCAGTTTTTATCCTGATTATTTTTGCTTTTATATATATTATTACAGAAAAAGTTGTCTATTTAGAACTTATAGTTGTTTTTATTTTTAAGAGATTTTGCCCCGTTTGGGTATTTTGCAAATTTAATTGTGATCCTGTTAGAAATAACCGACGGCATTTTGGAAATAAATTACGAATTTTTTTTTAAAGGTAATTAAAAAATTATTTAAGTCAACTAATAATTATTTGTAGATGTTTTACAGGTTTACCCTTTATATGTTTATCAACTTAAATAAAAATAAATTTAAAATTAAAATGTTAGTAGATGTTTATGTACATTTGCTTTTTAAAACTTTTAGTAATAAAATCAAAACCTAAAAAGCAACTTGATGCGTGAATTTCTCAAACTCTTTAAAGTTTTACTGTCATTTATATTAAGTATAGTATTAATATTTTTAAAAAGCTACTTTTTTTCTATTAGAAATAGTTTTATTTAATTTATCAAAGATTCTTTTAAAAACATCGAGTACCAGACAAAGTTCCATTTTTTTATAAACTAGGGCTCAAATTTGTGATGCATATATCGGTATCTCTAAAGGAGGTAATAAGACGGTTACATTGGAAACGTTCAGGGTAATTTTGCCTCTTACTTAATTATTTTTACGAACGTATTTTTAGTCATTTTGGTTTTTTAGATTTTAAAGACACTAAAGATTTGCATCTTTGAAACTGTAAAATTTTAGTTTTTTAATATACTGTTTTTATAGACTGTTTTATTAAATTAACAAAAAATCCTGAATCTAAAAATTAAAAACCATTTTTACATTATCTTAAATATGTAGTCGGGGATTGAAAATTTATAAAAAAACGGAATAAATTATAGTATATCGATGAATCTGAACATATTTATTATTGTATTTTTTTCATTATAATAAAGCAACATGCAATATTTTTGATGGTTCACCCCTTGGCGGTGTGATATTAAACTAAAATCTATTAAAACAATTAGGATAAATTATCAAATTTCTTTTATGCAAAAAAATAAATGCTTTTTTTTATTTTTGTTTTTGTAACTTTTTATTACTTTTTCTTGATAAAAGGTGATTTTACCCTTCGAGGGGGTTTTTTCTTATTAAAACCAACAAGACGCAGTTGTTTCATAGTTTTAATAATTGAAAATATTTATTTTTTATGCTTTGAGGGGCTTAAGGGTGCATTCTAAACCCTTATAAATCTTTACGAAAGTGCCTACTTCTATTTTACTTAGATATATATGATGAAAAAAGGGGTAATTTTTAAAAATTTTAAAAAACTAAATATACTAATAATCTTGTTTTTAAATAACGAGTTATTTGATACTTGTATAATTTTTGTATCATTTTTCCCTGCTCCTTATAGAAATATTTAAAAAAAAATTGTAATTATTCTTATTTTCTATTTTTTTTTTAATTAGGAATACAAAACTAGATATTAAAAATACTATGTAACCATCAATTATTTCTATATAGGAAAACATCTTTTTTATAGTTTGCTATTATTTTGGGTAACAACGGAATTAAGCTTCAGGCTACAACCTTTTAATTGTAATCCTGTTAGAAATAACCGTCGTTAATTTGAAAATAAATTACTAAAATTTTGCTTAAAGGTAATTTGAAAATTATTTAATTTTGAAATTATTTAATTTAGTTTTTGTGGCAAATAAATACTAAGAATAATTACTTCTGGATGTTTTACAGGGTTAGGTACCTTTTACATTTTTATCAACTAAGATAAAAATAAATTTTAAATTTAAAGGTATATAAGTAGAATATTTTTTGGTACATTTGATTTTTAAAACTATTAGTATTAAAATTAAAAACTAAAAATCGACTTGATGTTTTAATTTTTAATAACAAACTTTTTAAAGTTTTACTGTCATTAAAATATATTTTTAAAAGGATAAATATATCCTGTAGCTACCAAATTAAACAGTGTTTGAATTACGGTAAACGAGTATAAAATACCTACATATCGTTGGGTTATTTATTTATTACTGGACCTTCGATTCGATACACGTGGCAATATCAGAAGCGTATGTATGTAAAATAATTTGTTTCTGTATTAAAACTATTTGTATTAGGGCAAATAAAAATATTATTTTAATTTATTGGCGTGTTTACCGTGTATAATTTAAAGCAAACAATTTTTAAAATAGGGTAAATATTATTTTTAATAACTTTTCTTTAAACCTACCTTGATGTATATATCAGAATACCTTTTTATAATAAAAACAAAATATAACGGTTTTTTTGGAAACTGGGGACTTTCAAATCACAGATCTATAAAAATAAAAAAAAAATGGTTTGCTTGTGATACCAATTTATTTTTTATGCAAAGAAACTAAAAAGTAATAATGAAATTTTATTTAAAAAAACCTTGCATATTTTAATTATACAGGTCCACAAAAAAAATAATTGTTATGTGCCGGGTGTCGGACTAGGATTTTCTGGCCTATTTTTTTCCGCTAAACACGAACCTAAAGTCGTAATTGGGGGTCAAAAATTAAAAAATTAGGAAAACCCCAAAAAAACCGTCAAGGTACATTTACTGGCAGAAACCTGCAACCACGAAATGTTTGACCTACGACTATATAAACTATATGAGATGCAAAAAATTTCATAAAACAAAAAGAGAGCTTTTTAAATTGTCTATAGAAAAGTTATTTAAACATTTTTGATAGATAAATAATAAAGGAGCTTTAAACGAAAATGTAATTTAAACAAAAAATTTCAGTCCAAAATAGAAAAAAAAAATATTTTTTTATTAATGTAATTTTTGGATTTTTTTATTTATTTATTTATTTAAATCTAAATTCACTTAAAATTTTCAGAAAAAATCCAAAAATGAAAAAAACTAATTTTTAATTTTTTTCCAGAGGTATACCTTGAAAAAATCCTGAAAATTGGGTTTTTTGATTATAACTCGAAAGATATTGCATTATTGTTATATAACTCAAAATAAATTTATTTTAAAAATACATTGTTTATGTCATATAATGATTCGTGTATCTTTTTTAGTTTTTAAGATATTGACGGTTTAAATTAAAAAAAAAATGTTAATGTCTGAAATTACGCCTTTTCTTGATTATTTACGGTTTAGCCCCCAATTTTGAATTTAGATATGTGTTCAGCGGAAAAGAATACACCAAAAAATCCCAGTCCGACACCCAGCACACACCACTTAATTTTTTTTATGGGCCTGTACTATTTTTAAGTTTTTAAGAGATAGTATTAATCAATACCCACAATACAACTATAAAAGCATTTTTCTAAATTTTTTTACCATCTTAACAATAATACTCTTTTGTGCACCTTTTAAAAATAACATATATTAAAATCTTATAAAACCTTCTGCAGAAATAGTTACAAAACTTTGTTATGTATTGGTCAAATTTCCTTAAAATACATTCTATGGTGTTGAAGCGTAACCACAAAATTTGCCTGTTTTTAAGCCTGTTATGGCGACCAGGAAAAAAAAATATAAAAATATTCCACGGTTGTCAAATTACCCGTCATTTAAAACCAAGGTGATCATTATCTTCTGTTTCTCAAAAATTCTCAGAAATTACTCATAGTTAGGGATTGAAAGTTCCCGTAAAACGGAATAAATTATAGTATATATAAAAAAAACATAATGAATATCGTACTTTTTCTATCAAATTAAAGCAAAATTAAATATTCTTGTAATAAATTGGGATTCATGTAGCTTAAACATTTTCCTAATTGTTTTTGGGGTGATTCACCCTTTGGTGGGGAAATATATATATATATATATATATATATATATATATATATATATATATATATATATATATATATATATATATATATATATATATATATATATATATATATATATATATATATATATATATATATATATATATATATATATAATATATATATATATAATAAGTTTGTTTATGCAAAAAAATAAATTGTATTTTTTTTATTTTTACAACTTTTATTACAATTTCTTAAAAGCAGGTGACTTTACTCTTCGTAGGTATTTTTTTAATCAAAACTAATAAAAAGCAGTTTTTTCATAGTTTTCATGACTTGAAAATATATTTTTTAAATTTTTTAAAATAAACAATTATTTTTTTTAATTTTTGAAGGGCTTGGGGGTTCATTTATAACTTTCATAAATCCTCACGAAAGTACCAAATTTTGCTTCACTTAAGTATATATAATGAAAAAAATACGATAATTAATGTGTTTAATTCGTTTTCAGAAATTTTTTACCTCTAAATAGGAGTTATTTTTTAAATTTTTTGATCAACAAAGTAGTATAATCATCTCGGTTTTAAATAACAAGTAATTGAAAAAAGATACTATATAGTATAATATTTTTAAACTTTTATGCCCTTATGCTTCTTATAGAAATATTAAAAAGAAGCCATGACTTTCATTTTTCTTAATAAGAAATGCAAAACTAGATATGCAAAATTCTATTTAATTACTAATTCTTCCCATATATGTAAACAAGTTTCTATAGTTTGCTATTATTTTTGGAAAAAACGGAATTAAGCTTAAGGTTACATCCTTTTCATGGTACGTTTTGAGGTATTAAAATTTACCAACTTATTTTAAGGTTAAATTTGACATTATACTTATTTATGCCAAGTCCAAAATAAAAAAAGTTTTTTTTTTAATGTAAAGTAAGGTAATTATTACCAAATAATTAAAAATAGACATATTTAAATTAAAGCAAACAAATAGATAACCCATTTTTTAAGAGCTTCCTAATGATAGGTATAAAAAGTAGGTTCACTAGCTTTATCGCCTTTACTTCATATTTTAAAAAAGCAAAATGGTAGTTTGATGTACACACAATTTTCATAAAAGATTACTACAATTCTCAAAAATAATTTCTTGTATTCATAATATTCTTTTATACCAAAGTACGTTTTAGGTTTAAAAACACCTCCAAGAACATTTATTTGCTTTTTACGAATGAAAAATTAGTTTATTTAAAATATTTTACTCTTTTTAAAAATCCGTTGGTGTTCTTTTACAGAGAATAATTAACTTAACTATTATTCAAAACTATTTATATGACAAATTTCTTTGTCTTTTACTGAATTTAATACAACACTAAGTTTTGAGAGTTTTTTGTCATTTAAGGCATTTTAAGTTCAAAAATAAATTTCCGTGTTTTTAAACTATTGTTAAATTAATATAATTAATAAAGTTTGTTTAAAATATTAAAAAGGTGACAAGTCTGTGTATTAAACTGTGAAAAGCGAATAATTTTATTTTCCATGATTGGTTTCATGTATATTTTATTATGAAAATATATCATTATCCACTTTTCACAATTTAATACAGAGACTTCCATTAAGTAAAACAAGCTTTAACAAAGAACTCTATTTCTTAGAGACAACTAATTTAAAAAAAAAACACTAATTGTTTACTAAGTAGTTTTATAGTTTTATAAAATAAAAAAACAACAATTTTAAGTTTATAAATTATGTTTTAATTATTAGCAATAATATATGCAAAAGAATAAATAAATTGGGCTCTTAAATTATTTCTATGAATAAGGTTAACCTAGGTAGACTATTAGTGAACAACCAGGTTAAGACACAAGAACTAGACACGTCAGAGGTGTATAAAGTTAATTGTGCAGACTGTAATGGGAAATATATTGGTCAGAGTAAAATTAGTATAAAAACCTAAATTAAAGAACACAGAACATCGATAATAAATGGTTTAAAAACACGGGAATTTTTACTCATTGTTTAGAAGAGAATTATTTTATAGATTAAAATAGTGTAAACTTACTTCACAGGGAAAATAAAAGTAAAAAACAAAACTTAAAAGAACACCTGAAAATTAAAAAAATAATAATGATAAACCACAAAACTCTTTTTACTAATAATTAAATAAATTCCATATACATGCTGATCCTAAAAAAATATATCTGCATATCTGAATTGCACTTTACAAATAGCCCAAATAAAATTCGTGTGGTTTTTTAAGTATTAATATTTGTCGAGTGGTTTTGTTTTAAACCTCTTTAGCTTTAGCACATTGAGTACTCTTGACAAAACCCTAACAAAGCGAAACAATTGTAGAGTAATACTTTAATAAATTTGGAAACATTTAACAGCAATTTCATTCACTCATTTATTTATTATTATCTAAAAAAATTTCACAACAGATCAACTGCGGATACAATACTGCATAATATTATTTCTATATAAAAAATAGTTTAAGCTACTTTCTATAACTTTTTTTTACCTTAACATAGATATCCACCACTCGTACCAGAACCAACCGACAATCAACCAGAGGTGCCACCAATTCCACCACTTCCCACTACTCAATAGTAGTATAGGTAAAATTTTTTACTTTTGTTTTAAAAACTAATCAAACTAGTACTTTTATGTTTTTTTTTAAGTTTTAAAAAATATGCTTAGAATAAGTATATATTATTATTTTAAATATCATCATTTTAGCTAATTACTTTTCACAGTCGTGAAGACTTGAGAACCACAGGTAGGCCCGTAAATAAAATTTTTAAATTATGTAATGGTTATTTTATTTAAATTTGTTTTATTTGATTTTACATTAAAAATAGGATACGCACATGAAATTAATATTTATTCTAACCCGTTTATTTTTCTTCTTTAATTTTTTTATCCAAATACAAACAAATTTTAAATACATTTTTTAGTCGTATTAAATAACCATTGATTTTTAGCGTACTTTTTGTCAATGTATGCATAAAATATTAAAACCTTTATTAAACCAACCACCTTCTTACTACACAGGTTCCTACGAGATTGTTCAAATTGAGGAGCCAAGGATAAGCCAAAACTACGAGCCATCTTATATTTGCTAGCAGCAAGCCGGCCAGTATTTTCCTGCTTTTTAACGTTTTTGGTAAGATTCTTACTTTTATTTTATTATTTTTCAATAATTAAATGCGTTTTTAAATAAAAAATTTAGTAAGTAATGCCCAAAAATTTTTCTTTTGCGTCCATGGTAGTCATAAAATTAAAACAAATTTAATAAAACTTATCAACTTCAATATATTTTTTTAAAGTTGATATATTTTCTTGAGTTTTAACTTTATACGACAAAGTAGCAACTATTTTAATATTTAAAATCTTTTAAATAAAAGAAGTTAAATTAGGGTGAAAAATAATAATTTTAAAATTTAATAACGATAATAATAACGACCTGGGTGGCAAAAATTGTCTTATATATAAATAAGTAATTACCCAAAGTTCCATAATAAAAAAAATAAGTTAAAGCAAGTTTTACCTTACATGAACTTCACATAAAAAAATCTGAAAAACTTAAAATTATTTTATATACTTTTTAAATAAATTGTTAAACGCTTTTTACAATTTTTTTTCCAACTGACTTACATTAGATATTTAAAAATTTTATATTTTTTTACAGCAACCGTAAAAAAATAATTTACTCTTTACATTTTTGGTGAAATTGATGGTCCTTATATTTTTATATATAAACAATACCTTTTTCTAAATGTCAAATTAGGTTCGGCTAAACAATTAATTAGCAAACATAGGTTATATTTAACATGGTTTGCACCTTCCGTGTTTCTTTTAAATAAAGTTTTAGATAATTACTTACCTAAAAAAACTCAAGGCTCTAGTTGTAACAGTTATAAAAATCCCAGGGCAAATACAAAGACGGTTTCACTTTAAACCACCAATTCAATGCTTATCTCTTTAGTTTTTAAATTTATTTGTGTTGGTTGCAATAGGTAAATCGAAAATTCGCTACACAATATTTAGTTTAGTTTGTTTACCTACCATAATAACATTTCCAAATAATTTTGTTATTATTATTTATGCGGTGTATCTATAGAAATATAACAACCACTAGAAATAATAACACAATATTGTATATTTGACTAAAACCACTCAAATTGATATTATCTTCTGCATTATTATGGAATAAAGCCATTTTGCAACCTATTAGAAATTTTTTATATAGTTCTTGTTACTAAAGATACATTTTTTTAAATAAGCAAACTAACAGCAGGTTTTGCTTTTAATTTTGGAGCTTTATTTACGAATTGTTTTGGTGTGGTGCATATTTCATTATTTTCTCATTTTAACAAAGCTAAGTTGGCAGAAAAATTCTAGTAGGTCGTAGGGTTTATTTAATTTTATATTTTATAATAGGAAACTTTTTCGTTGTCACTAGTTATTTTGTTTTTTATTTTTATGAAATTTGATTAAGCATTGGAATATATTAATACAATTAATCGATATGATAAATTTATTAACCACTAGAAATAATAAACAATATTGTATATTTATAAAATATAAATATTGTATTATCTTTCATTATTATGGAATAAAGCCATTTTGCAACCTATTAGAAATTTTTTATATAGTTCTTGTTACGAAAGATACATTTTTTTTAAATAAGCAAACTAATAGCAGGTTTTGCTTTTAATTTTGGAGCTTTATTTACGAATTGTTTTGATGTGGTGCATATTTCATTATTTTCTCATTTTAACAAAGCTAAGTTGGCAGAAAAATTCTAGTCGGTCGTAGGGTTTATTTAATTTTATGTTTTATGATAGGAAACTTTTCCGTTGTCACTAGTTATTTTGTTTTTTATTTTTATGAAATTTGATTAAGCACTGGAATATATTTAATAACATTTATAATCGAAAAAAAATATATATATATATATATATATATATATATATATATATATATATATATATATATATATATATATATATATATATATATATATATATATATATATATATATATTGTGCATAGCCTACTTTAGTAGTTCAGATTCTACTAAAGTAGAATCCGAAATGCAGAAATAGGATAAACAGGATGTCTCAAAAGAAATATTTTTCAATTTTTATTTTCTTAGGAAGAGCGTATGACACCAGAACTATTTTTTGCGTACCTAAAACTTAACTAAATTTTAAACGCTTTTAAGTCAGGAGCGCCGGAACGATTTTCAACGACAAAGCGGTGCTGAGTAGAAAATCAAATGCCACGTGACACACAAGAATTTTGTAAAAAAGTTAAAAATAAATAAATTAATATTAAATTTTTAAGTCTGTTTTGAGTATAGTTTAATGTAATGCTATTGGTAAAACAAGATAATATACTTAAAATAAATATATTAGAAATTTCCAGAATTACCATTAAATATATACAACCGAGTGTAAAACACATACTTGTTAGTAAATTTTTGTATATATGTAGAATAAATAAAAACTTGGGCAGTAATTAATATTTTTTGTCTAAAATTAATAGCTGATTATTTATTAATTAGTTGTAGGAACAGAATTAATGAAAATTATTTGATTATAACGTTTATAAATAAATAAATCATTTAATTATTATTGTTAATTCTATATATAAAAGATTACTAACTAGTATATATATATATATATTTGTACTTCATTGTAGGTATATATTTAATGATTATTCTGGCAATTTTAAATATATTTTGTTTAGGTATATTATAATATTAATTAATTAATGCTAAAGTAAGATTTTTCTTAATTTAATATAAATATTAATAAACATTTACCAATAACAACTACATATTTTTTTGCACCAAAAAAAAAAACACAAAATGCTATTTTATACCCATTTTAAATTATACGATATTTATGTCAAAAATTAAAAATTAATTCTTCTTTAAAAAAATATATAAATTATTGATAAAAAAATGCTCAAATCTACGATGTGTTTTATAATGACTATTTTTTACATAACATCATAACAGATACACAACACTTTTTGTTATTTTTTAAAATATTTTAGGATATTTTTAACAAATAAATATTTAACAAAGTGTAACTTATACCCAACTTAATATTTTTAAATACTGATAAAAACTTAAGCTTCTATTTCTTATAAAAGCGGGAAAATTAAAACCCCACAAGATTAAAAAAATAACTTTAGGAATCCTTTTGAGTTTTTAATTTACTTAAAAAAATCACTAAATGTGACATATCAGCCTCCTTAAATTTTGACTTACGCCGAAATAAACACCCATTATAAATCAAAAGTTATATTAGAACTTACAAAAATTCCGTTTTATCTGTCTTGTCTAAGGTTTTCCAGTTTAGTTACAAAAATGGCAATATTGTCATGTGAATATATTTAAAAACCATCCAGGCTTTTTTAAAATTATTTGCTTAATATAGTAATCACAAAATATAAAATGACTTTTATTTAAAATATTTTATATCACGTTATCCATTTTCTAAATTACTTTTCTTTATTCTATATTCCTCAAAGAAAAAAAAAATGTGTCTTTAAAACAAAAACTCAACTAAGATATAAGGATTAACTAAAGCTTCTCTACTTATTTGTATTTTTTTATTCATTGTCGAAGCTTTGTATTTTAAATTTATAAAGGAAAACAATTATTATTTCCTAGATATTTTATATTTTATATATAAATTCAACTACAGTGTGCTTATATCCGGTTTGGTATATTTTAAGTTTAAACTGGTACTTCTAGTTACAGAACTCAATACTTTATCCGCTTATAGCAGTGTAAATTACTAATTGTTAAAATAATATTTTTTTCATTCCTAATAAAACATATAATTTTTAAAATCAGCAAATATTTATTATTTTTTTTAAAGTAGTAAAAAAACTTAAGAAGCCATTTCATGCCCATTTTAATAATATATTAAATTGAATAAATGCTATCAAAAGTAAACAAGTTATTTCTCATTTAGCACCATATTTAAAACAATTATTTTTTTTTTATTTAATTTGCTTTGATTAGTTTTGTAACTTTGCAAATGGTACGAAATATTTTTTTTTTATATTTTTAAAATGCTAAAACAAAATATGCTATAATATGGGGTTTCTTTAAAATATCTTTTACAAAACCACATTTTTGTCGTTATTTGTTTTTCATCTATAGCTTCAAAAAATGTTTTGGTTCTTTTCCTTTAAGCCCAGAAGCCTTCATTTCTCGAGATCTAAACCCTCTATAAGTCAAAATAAACAGTCCCTACAAGGTATTGAAGTACATATTTTCCCTCCATTACTTAAAAAATACAATTGGACATCTGTATCTCGAACATTATTCCTTTGTACATATGTTACGCAACTTTTAACTAAAGAATAAATCTGTTAAATATCTTTGTCACAAGAATTGTTATTAATTACACCTGTCCATCTTAAAATTATTATAAAATATAAGAACAAGTGTAAAGATAAAGCTCGAGCTCGAGAGTAGAATAATTCCTTACAAAATCTTTCCTAAACGCTTTATAAGTCAATAACACTATACTATTAATCGAATTTTTTGGCAACTGCCTTAAAGTTCAACTTACAAAGGTACTACTGGATTTTATTTTATATGAAAAGTAAGTTTAAAAAACTTTACAAAACATGTAAGCAAACAATAATAAAACAATAAAATATTATTTTATGTTTTGTGCTTTCATACTTCTTAATAGTTAGTTTTAATTATAAAATAAAAAGAAATTTATTTTTTATTTAGAAAACCGTTCATTATTATAATTACATTTTTTTATATGAATACCACTACTTGAATATGCTAAGTTATAAATTAAATATTGTTAAAGTTCTCACTTTTTTAAAGCGTTTTAAAAAATGCCAATTTTAATCACATTTGTATGCACAAAAAATAACTTAAAATGCAATTTTAAAAAAATGATATGCAAAAAAACTATATCTTATTTTGCTGTAGTTCTAAATTAAATTGTTTTTTTTTAATTTTAAAAAAAAATATTTCGTTTAAGCCCAGAACTACAAACCGGAATAGATTTTGATATGTTAATAATAATAATAATAATAAGTAAAATCGTAACTGTACTTTTAAATACTTTTTATATCTGTTAAATTTCTCTTTTTTCATATTTTTCATGAAAGAAACAGAAATAGATTTTTAAAAACCAATATTTTATGAATATTTATATGATTTTTCCATTTATCGGATTCTCAATTTGTTTGAATTTTCAAAGTCCCAAATAAATAGACTTTTTTAGCAAAAGATCATAATGGTATATTTTTCCTTAAAGCCTTATGTGTCCTCTTTTAAATCTTGTTAAAAATTTGAAAATCGGTTGTTAATAGTCATAAATCTTTGTTTTTTAAATGACGGTTTAACTGTTTTTCAGTACCCGTAGCTATTTAAATCAATTTTAAACCCATAAAATCTTGATAAAATTAAATTTTCTCTTCACCATTCTCTTGGGCATAAAAAAACAAAAATAATTCGAGTACTCCTAAGTCAAATTACTGCTTTCAGAACGATATTAAAAGCAAAACTCCCTTGGGGTAATTATTTACCTCGGTTTGTAGTTTACAGGTAAAAAAAATAGTTTGTAGTTCTAGAGTTAACATTTTAATATATTTTTTTTACAATAATTAAGATAAACCAAATAAGCCAGCATTGGAAATGCCGTTTTTAATATTATTTATAAATAAAATGGCTTCATTATTTTATATTTCTTAACATTAAAAAAGAAAATTATCCATTTGAATATTTAGTAAAGAAAATTTAATTAACTGCTTTAAAATGATCGTGCCTTTAAGTATTAAGGATTTTAACCAAATAATTAGCAATAGAACAAATGTTTTGCTGTCTTAACCCATAACTTTTTTATTTTAATTTAGTATTTTTTACCAAAAAAATGTATTTAATAGGACCTACTCTTAGAACTTTAATGCATAGCAGACAACTGTAATAAAAACCCAAAACATATTTGATTTAAACCTGTTTAGCTAAAATTTCTTTTCATAAAATGGCGAAAACGACAACATTAAAGTAAAAATATATAAAAAGAAGTTTCTGCACAAGAAAACATTTAGTGGACCATGTATTTAAAAAAAAGGTGTTTAGTTTTAATTAAGGAAAATTATGCCTTTGCACTTTTATTGTATATTCACACTTTATTATCAATAACTGAATAGCTTCTGATTTTGCAACTCATAAAAACAATTTTGATTGGTTGTTAGTTTGTCAATAAAAAATCCTATTTCAGTAGTCAGCCGTTTGTTATTCACATCAGGAATGTATTTTATCTTTAGTACTTGTACTTTAATTTTATCTTTTACAATCAATAAAATAATAGCTTCTTGTTATACAAGCCATAAAAACTATTTCGATTGGGTTCTGTTTATCAATAAAAAATGCTTTTTATGAAGTCAGCAGTTAGGCACAACAGGAATTTATTTTATCTTAAGTATTGGTGACCTATAATGGTTGTGATATTTCCTTTATTATTTGGCATGGATATCAGCTTTATTATGCATATAATATAAAGAAAAAACACCTAATTGTGTTATAAATAATCACAACATAGAAAATTTAAGCTTAAAAAATAAATTTTACCACCGTATTTTTTATACAATGCTTGAGTTGGTTTATTTTGTCCTGTTAATTGTTAAAAAAAAGTTTACTGTTTGGGGTCATATGTTGTTTGGTATTGCTACTTTCTAAAAGTTTAATAGTCCAGAAAACGAACTATTTTGCCTCGCAATTTTTTTAAAATGCATGGAAAAACTTAAAATTTTAATTGTAGGTAGGGAATAGTCCAACTATCCAAATCTATATCATGCCGAAGGGCGCCTTTACCTTGGGGGTGGTTGCCAAACCATCTCGGGGGTGGAAATTTTTAAAAATATTTTGACCACAGAAATCGATAAAAAATTGTTTTTAAGCAAAAATTGATCTATGTATTTTTTTTTTTTTTGTAAAATGCATACTTTTCGGGTTATTCGCGATCGAATGTCGAAGTTTTTTCGTCGATAAAATCAACGTTTTTAATCGGTTTTTTGCAAATAACTGAATAAGTATGCATTTCATCAAAAAACTGTAAATAACAAAATTGTAGGTTTTAAAAAAATGACATTAATAATTTTTCTGTAATTGCTGTGGGACCAATAGAAACAAAGTTGTGGTTTGTTATTCATTAAACACAAAACTTTAGAGTTTCAAAAGCAAATAACGCAAAATCTACGTATTTTTCGGGGAAAACTAATAATAACTTTTTAAAGCATTTGCAAAGAATTTTCTTTAAAAACAAGGATATGTGTCATAAAAGTTTAGTGAGTTATAATTAATATAAGGTAAAACCAAAATTTTTTGAGTGCATAAATCTTCGAAATCAACCCCCTAATTACCAGCCTAATTAAAGTGAGTCGTAGCCCTTTTTTAATTCTCTTTATCTATTTGTTATTAAAACATTTTAAAATGTTAACCGATTTAAATTGCTTAATTTTGACAAAAATGGAGCTGCAAGTGAAAATAAAATGTCAGAATTTTTATTAAAAATGGCCTTTTCTTAAAAATAACTCGAAAACTAAAGGAGATACGTAAAAATTACTAAAAACTTAAATTGAAGCTTTTTAAATTATAAATATTTTGCCTATTTTTTAAATTACTGTATGACGGAAATTAAGTGAGATATAAACGTTTAAAACGCGTGTGTATAGACGAGCACTACCTTGTTTCAGCCCTTTAAACACACCCCTTTAAAAAAGTAAGGGTTTTAAACACTTTTATTATATAGAAAGGCAGAAATAGACAGGGTTGATGTATCTCTTATTCCGAGACCTCCAAATTTTACTGGAAGAGTGCTTTGTAACCAAGAATTTTATTTAATATCACAATTTCTTATATCTTGAACCAAACTCTGTAATAAATTATCAAACTCACGAAGTAAATCTGGAGATTTCCAACAAGGTGAACATCTTAACGAATAAGACATTCGGGGTATAGCAAAGGAATATTTTAGTAAATAGTAAGAAATATGTAGATCTATAAATTTTAATTTGGTGCTAAGAGATTTTTAAAATTCTGTCTTTTTATTAATTGGCTATCCAATGTTATTTTAGGTTTTTTTTTAACTTTTACTCTACAATGAATTGTTAAATAACTATAAGTAATAAGCCTAAAGTTTGTCAAAAAATTTGATTAAGCTAAACTTCCTGTGTATGTTAAAATAAACAGCATATTGCATTTATTTTTTTAATTCTAAACTTATGTTTAACCAATTTAATAAGTTGATAGCTTCTGTAAAAAATCGGTAAAAAGATTTTTGTGTCCTTCTTGTAAGTAATAAGTTTTACTCAATAGTCAGCAATTTTTATGCAGTCCGAGAAATGCTTTTTATCAATTTAATTTACAAGCAATATATGTACTGATTATTTTCTTTATTACCTAATGTAATATTTAATGATTTCATCGGAATGTGCATGGAAATATTAACATTCAGAATATCTTAATTGTTCATATTAAATCGTATTGATACCTAACATATTGATAAAATACTGAAATGCAAAGCCAGGCTAATAAAACAAATTCCTATCATTATTTACAGCTTTATTAAAGTACGTGTAAAAGTAACTATTATATTTGGTTTAAATGATATTTACGAATATTTATATGAAGATAATGGTAATATTTTAATAATACATATTTATCCTTAGATTGTTGACTTACAGGTCGACATATAATTTATAATTATTATTAATAAAAAAAAGTAAAAAGAGAGAATTTGAAGAATATTTATTTTCCAAAATTAGTAAAAGTAAGCCTTCAAGTTATTATTCGGTGTAGACACCTTATTTTAATTAAGTTT
>JAHBCN010001723.1:0-108715 GCA_019359885.1 Listronotus oregonensis | reverse complement strand
CAACACTGCCTTTTTAACTAACACATTCCTCATTTTATAAATTTAATACATTTTCTTCCAAAAATTAAGTAATAAATTAATTTATAATTAAGAAGACATGAACAACTTTCTTAATAAATCGGAATGTACATAAACTTCTTTTAATTCTTTTTTTTAAAAAAAATAGATGGATATATAAAGCAAATATAACGGAAAATAAATAGTTTTACTAATATTTTTAAACTAAAACCTTTTCTAGGAAACGAATGCAAATATTTTGTCTACTCTAGGTGTAATACTACCGGAAGTATCAATAAAATGTAATAAACATGAAATTTAAAAGAACCTATTAAATAACCAAATTTAAAGAAGTCATGCAGAATTGGTTACTTTAGCTATCTGCCCTACGGTTTGTTTTTAAAGAATATAAGGGTAAAAAAAAGTTGATCTCAGATTTTAATGGGCGAGAGTGGAGCTCAAAGCCAAAAAAGCCAAATATCCATGGGCCAAACGTTAATTGTTTTCAAATAGGGCTTTTCTAAGTTTTAAAAAATCGGTAACACCGCGCCCGCTTTATCACATCGAGTGGAACGTCAACGTTTTTAGCGAGATTTTTCAATTAAAATTTTTTTTTAAAAGATATTTATTTACGAAAAAAGGCGGCTGGTGCATAAGAGCTGGAGAGGGCTTCAAAAACAAGCGGATTTCATAATAAAGACAGCCGGGCGTCACTAAGGGCCTAGTAAACCCCAAGGTGACGTCCAACCCGAAATGGGAATGCCAAAAAAAATGGGGGTCCTGGGAGAACGCAACAGGGTAACTCTCCTGGGGTACCGGGACATTCGAGAAAGAAGGCAAGAAAAAAGCGGATGAGCTAGCGAAATGGATCATCCACACCTTACTTTGGACCAGAACCTGCCCTTGGGTGACCAAAACCACAGCACAAGGGAAAACAAGGAATGGATCCGAAACAAACACAAGGAATACTGGGAGAACCTCGGTAGAATAAAGACATGAAAAGGGCTTCAAAAGGGGCCCATACAAAAGGAGAAAAAGAACTACTCAGACAAAGTAGGAAAAGACTTTGCATAACAGAAAGGGGTTTGTAAAGGGCACGATAACCTAAGAGGACACCTATACAAGATAGGCTCATACATTGGGGACCCAAGTTGCAGAATGTGCGACGAGGGGGAAGAAACAGCCTACCACATACTGTGTGAATGTAAGGCTTTTAAATCAAAAAAGGGAAGGCATTATTTGGCAACCGAAAATGAGCCCACAAGGAATATATCAACCAACTAGTCTCGGGGTCTTCGGGCTTGTGAAGGAACAAGACTAATGGAAGGATTTTATAAAAGACAATGGGAGATTAGGCACAAAAAGCCCAAGGGCTGCGCTGCCTCCGGAGGGGGAAAAGACCGGCTCCTAGGAAGAAGAAGAAAAAAAAGAGCTGCAGAACCTCCAAAAAAATAGAAAATAATAAAAATCACTTCTTGCAATTTATTTTAATATTTAATTTGGAAATAAATTTAAGTAAAAAACAATAAATTATTGTTTGGCCTATTTTCTATTTTTTTTTTTTTTTTGGACGGTATGCAGCTCCGCAGCTCTTATGTACCAGACTCTTTAAATTACGTTTTTTTCTTCTACTTTATTTGGGTTTATATTTGTAACTAAAAAATAATTGTACCTTCCACAAAATTAAGCTAAATATCCATTTTAGGAACACGAGTTTTTTTATTTTAAAACAGAACTTTTTTGGTTTGCTTGAAGAAGAGAAGGTCTCTAATTATATAAAAAAGAAACAGCTACATTTGGGTTTAAATAAGTTGCTTAAAATACCGTTTGCCTCGACGTAAATAAATTACGTATCGGCATTTTTCTCGATTTAAAACCATTTTGAATTACAACGGACAAAAATATCACGACCAATACGTAATGCACGATTGTGTTGAGGGCCCATGCACGGTCTTTTAGTAGCGCTGTTGCCAATTGTTTTTTAATTTTTTAACTGGTAAAAAATTATTATTATTAATTTTTTTTTGTAGATCGAAACATTTAAAAGTTAGTTTATTTTATTACCATATAAATTTACTTATACGCGATTAAGACGAAAGTTGCTAATTGTTAAGCTTTTCAGAAATAATTGCTACTAAAGTTTGTAACTTTGATATCATTTAAGCTTTTACTTTTAATTTAAAATTTTAAGCATCATACTTTTTACACCCTGTATATATACAAAATTACTTTGTTAGAGTGCCAAACTTATTTTTTTCATATTTTGTGCAGGGTAATATTTTTTTTTATTTTTAAATGGGAATTGTTTCTAACGCAAAATCCCGAACTAAATTATTCATTGACAACCGTTGGCATTCTGGCAAAAATAGGAGTGAAAAATGGCCCGTCTTTTCACTCTTTGTTGGGGTTTAGGTTTGTTGTTAAGTTCGGGTTAAATTTAACAACGGATGTTAGTCTTTTATAGTAAGCAGACTAATTATATTAATGATTTTTTGTAGTGGTGGAAAGATGCGAAAAAAATTTTTGCAGAAAAACTGACGGTAAATGTTTCACTATGCAGCCAGAAGACGTTGCAATGGGACACCTTGTGGGGGGAAATTCTTTTTTTAAAAAACTGATTAGTCCAGTCACTGGGGGGGAAAATATCATTACCTTCAAATTTTTTAACTGCATGCTTTTCCAAATTTTAGATTACGCTTTTCTTACCATCCACTTTAAAAGTCAAATACGCTTTAGGTGCGCTTTTTTTTTTAAAGGGGGGAAAAATACCCTTTTTAAAAAAAAGGAAAAACTGGGGTTTAATCATTGTATTCATTTAAATTTTTTTATTTATGTGTCTTTATTGTTAAGTGTCCTTCAACATAAAAATTAATTTTCAAATTTCAAGACTTTAAAACCCCCCAAAAAAATTAAAAACTTATACTCTTTATAAAAAAGTATAAAAAAAATTTTGCATTAAAAATTTAATTTTATATTTAAAGAAAAATATTAATTAATATTCTGCTCATATAATATTTTTTTATTAACTAGAACATTTAACTCTTAAAACCAGCCCTTTTTATGAAAATGAATTAAAAAAATATTTTAACGATTTAAAACATTTTTAGTGTTGATATTTTTTAAAAAATTTTGTGTTGCTTTAAAATTTTTTTTTTTTTTTTTATGATTGCCATAATTCAACCCTTTAAACTCCCCCTTTTTTTTAAAATGAATTTAAAAATATATTTTTGATTTAAAACATTTTTAGTGTGCATTAAAAAAAAAAAAATATTTTTACAAAAATTTTGGGTAGAATTTTTTTTAGGGAAACCCCCTTTTTTAAAATTTTTTAAAAATGGGGTTTTTGGGGGGGATCCGAATCTAAAATTATTTTTTTTCCGGGAACCTCGGGTTTTTTTAGTTATGAATTTCCAATGAACAAACCCCCCAACTCCCTTCTTGTAACTGATTACTACAAATGGGAACATACACTCATTAGACACTTATATATTTAAAAATACATAAAATTTACAATTTTATTTTATTTTAAGTAAAAATTATCTCAAATGAATCCACTTTTCTGTACGTTGTAAAAGCTATTGATGTATAACTGATTGCCTGATCCTGATTAAGTTGTAAAATAAAAAAAAATGGATATATTTAAGGGTTTTTTTTTTTAAAAAACAATAACTTTGATGTATTCTTTAATATATAAGTGCCCAATCAGTGAATGTTCCATTTTGATGGTAATTAGTTCCAAAAAGGAGAATTTTTGAAAAAATGTCCATTTTGAGGTTAGTCGACTTGGAGGCCAAATAATTAAAAAACTACAGGTTGCCAAAAAAAAATCTAATTTTAGATTCGTGATCAAAAACCCCTATCAAAATTTGAAAAAAATGTGTGTCCCGTAAAGTACCCACGCTTTACGAAAAAAATAGTACCATTTTCCGGGTTTTGGTAGATTTTATTGTTTGAGTACAGAGGTTCATTTATCGCTACAAAACCTTGAATGTACGCTTATGATACGATTATGCCAAAACGTGTTTCTCCAGTTAAAATAACAGCGCATTGATTTTAACCCTTACAAATTTTAAAGAAAATTTAATAGGCTTTAAGGGTTTACTTGCAAGAATACCAATGCCAAAAGGGCCCGGGAAAAATGGTCCTTGCGCTAGAAAACAACCCCAACCCGTATATCTCCGTTTTTTTTTAAACTACAGCAAAAATAAAAAAACCAAAACTGTAATAAGAAAAACCCAAATTTTTGTATCCCATCATTTTTTACGTAGCTTTTATAGTTTTTAGTTATTTAATAAAAAAAAAAAAATATATATATATATATATATATATATATATATATATATATATATATATATATATATATATATATATATATATATATATATATATATATAATATATATATATATTTTAACTGGGTTTTTTGAAACCTAGACCTTTTAATGTCCCAAAATTTTAGATCTTATAAATACTAACAAAATAAAGTGAATTGTAAATAAAATATAGTTAAGTATTTCAATCCTAACGAACATGACATTAGTTTTAATATGCTTTTTTTACAAAAATTCGAGAAATCCATCTTTTTATGCTCGTATCTCACGTAAATCTTATTCGAATGACTCTTACTAGTGTTCGTTTCAAAGATCTTTTCAAGCTCTTTAAAAAGTGTGTACCCGTTTGCCGCTATTTGACACGAAATGTTTGGGTTCGAGGATACAACGAAAAATTCCTTTTCTTTGACCAGCCATATCTCAGTATACATTTTACTTACAACACTTATAGAAAAACAAATCTCTTTGTGTCTTTATAAGCTTTAATTTTATTTATTACACTTTTTTTGGTAAAACACCTAGTTTTGAAGTTATTAATAAAAATCTGTTCAAAAATCCAATTTTTTTTTTTGAAAAATCCACTTTTTCAGCAGCGAATAACTCGGAAAGTATTGATCTAGCAAAAAAAATGTGTACCAAACTTTTTGGTTAAAATTTGTCCCTCTATCGAATTCCGAGGTTATTTTGAGTAAAAATCCACCCTCTAGAAAGGGTGGCAACCACCCCAGGGGTGGCAGCGCATGTAGGCGCTATGTGACTTTTGTTCCTAAAGTACTTAATTATCAACACACAGAATTTCAAATAAATGGATTCAGTTATAAAAAATTCGGAGGCGAAATCCCCCAGTGACTGGACTAGATCTATATGTTTGGATCAAACACCGATTTCGCCCAATGAACGGAAAAAGTGGCCAAACCCCGTTCTGGTCGACAGCATATTGCCAATGTCCGAAATATCGCTTTCCGGCCGTTTAACGTAGAGCAGAACGCGTTCTGGACCTTTCGCAATTGCCAGAAGGCGTCTAGCATACAAACAAGCCGTCCAAAAACAGATTTTGTGCGTGTTTCATAATAAAAAGCCGCTTTGCTAACCAGAACTTACCATGACCGACTAGAACTTAGGGATTTTGAATTTGTTTAAATTATCCCTACATAGAAGTTATTAACAAAATTTTTATAATTTTTGATATGGTAGAAGTTATAAATTTTTTAAAAAGTGTAATTATATATGTCCCGGGTTTTTCTAATACGTTGTTAACATGTTGTTTATAACTTTTACAAATAATTAAGACAAATTCAAAAGCTTTAAGTTCTAGTCGGTCATGGTTAGTTCTGGTAAGCAATCGGCTTTTTATTTTGAAACACGAACTAAATTTGTTTTTTACTATCCCGGTATTTGAGAATATACAGGGTGAGTCACAAAAGTGGCTGAGCACATTACTTATTTATTTCTGGCGATAGGCAATCAAAATTTTTCAGTGGTAAAAAAATTCAGACGTTGGGTAATATTAAAAATATAAATATATTTTTGTTTCTAGTGGTGTTTTCTAATGGAATGCGTAGAGAAGGCTTCTCGACCTAAAGCAGTGGATGGTGGGTGGGGAGAATGGACAGATTGGTAAGTTTTTTATATATTAAATAAATAAGTGGATAGAAAAGCTTTAAATAGATCAAAGTCAGTATGTTCATATAAATAAATATTAATATTTTCAAATAAAATTAAGCGGATTTAAAGGTTCCGACCGTAAAAAAGTATACTATATTATAAATGAATAAACTTAAAATAAAAAGCACTTACCTACGTAAAAATCCAATACGGCGCCTATAAAAAAAATAAAGTTGATGATGGTCGCGAATTGAACTTTGAAAGCATCATCAAATGACGCGGAAAAAGTGGCAATGTAAATATGCAATCTATTTTAAAATCCATTTAAAAATGGAATAAAAAAATAAAAACGATTTTTCAAAATTTGATGCTCCGAACCTTCTTCTTCATCTTCTTCTTCTATGGGAGCCGTCTTGATTCACTACCGGAGGCAGCGCAGCCTCTTGGGCTTTTCTTGCCTAATCTCCCATTATCTTTTATACCAATCCTCCCATTTGTCTTGTTCCTTCTACAAGTCTGTATAACCCCGAGACTGGTTGGTTGATATATTCCTGTGGGCTCTTTTCCGGTTGCCCAAATAATGCCTGTCTTTTGTGATTCATCACTTCACATTCGCACAGTAAATGTGTTGGCTGTTTCTTCCCCCTCGTCGCACATTCTGCAACTTGGGTCCCCATTGTATGAGCCTATCTTGGGTAGGTGTCTTCTTAGGTTATCATGCCCTATTAGCAACCCTACTGTTATGCGAAGTCTTTTCCTACTTTGTCTGAGTAGTTCTTCCTTCGTTCTTTTGGATGGGCCCCTTATAAAGCTTTTTCCATGTCTAATTCTACTAAGGTTTCTCCAGTATTCCTCGTGTTTGTTTCGGATCTATTTTCTGGTTTGCCCTCGTGCTGTGGTTGCTCATCCGCTTTTTCGTTGCCTTCTATCCCCGAATGTCCTGGTACCCACAAGAGAGTTACTCTGTTGCGTTCTACCAGGACTTCCAGTTCTTTTTGGCATTCCCATGTCAGCTTGGACGTTACCTTGGGGTTTACTAGTGCCCCCAGTGACGCTTGGCTGTCTGTTATTATGCAGATCCGCTTGTTTTTATAAGCCCTCCTGTTATTTTCTTTTGCACGGAACCTTAAATCTTTCTAAACGGTATATTGTTGGTCCCATAAAATGGCAACTTTTTCTTAAGTGAAGAAATGCTACTAGTTTGGTAATTAAAACGATTTTTGTATTTTTGTTAATTACAAAGTTACTAATGGCAGTAACTTAATTTGGAATCCTGTATACTTTGTATAGCTATACAGGGTGTCCGGAAAAATGGGGAAATCCTCCGGATATGAAAAAAACACGTGAAAGAAATATTCCTTATAATTGTAAAAAACACCGCCTTAATATATTCAAATCATAAGGTTTGGTACAAGGTGTACATTTCATGGGTGCTGACTTATTGGGGGCCCAAAGGCTCAGCCCCACACGGATAATGTTAGGTGGGGCAGACCCCACATGAAATTGTTCAAGCGTGTTACTCACATAGATCACCTAATTATGTCTTTGTTTATAACATCCATAATAAACCTTACATAATCCCTGTCATTGATTGATAGATTGCCCATCTCTATTATGAGACGTGCGTATGGATATTACCGTAGAATAAAAAAAATTGGTTCGCCACTGGTAAAAAAAATTGAGCATTTTCTTAAATTTATATTTTTGTTTTAAACAAAATTGGCCTAACCTTAGTTTTTCCCCATTCTCACGACCATTTTGGAAGGTTCTGAGGGCGTTAGAGTCATCTATCTGGCACCTTTCTTGCATCCTGTATTAAAAGAATTCCTCCAGATAATTCTAGACTCTGGTTACTATAAAAGATAAAAAGAACCTTTAAAACAGCCAGTGTTAAATTAACTTTCGAACTGTTCAGTCGATGACAGAGACAATTAATAGTTACGCTCCATTGTTGTTACCATGGTAACGTTTTGTTAACCTGATTGCTAATAAAAAGTGCTAACACGACGAACCGTGTTTTTATACGAGATGTTGCGAAAAAGTATTCATTGACTCGACTATTTGTGTCTTTCCACATTTGATTCTCATCATTGGTATCTCGGAAACTTAAAGAAATACGAGGTTGGTTAAATGGAGGCAAAGTTGCATAATTTAATGCTGATCAAAATGCCATCTTAAAAGTTTAAAAATTTTAAATACTTCCGAAGATTTTTGAAAAAAACCGAATATTCTTAATTTTATTTTTATTTTTATGACTCTATTTAAATAGATATAAGAAAATAAATTTTACAATCTTATTGCTACTTTTTCTGTTCTACAAGATAGTTTTATTAGATTTACACACCGACGTTCTGTCTTCGAGCTGCCATCATCAACTTTGTTATTTTAATACGGCCCTGGATTTTTTATTACGTATTTTAAGAGCTTTTAGGATCCCAAAACCAGTGATATTCCGGTCAATCTAGGCATTCAAAGGTACATAAATTTACATCAAGCTGAAAGTAAGTAAAATAATTAAAACTAACATTTCAAAATTCCCCATCGTTCCAATACGTGGAAAAAAAAAGTTGTAAGCGTCATTGTATGCATAAGTACGTCACGTATATACATCTCTGTAGCTGTAATATAAGTAAAAATATTTTTCTATCGGTGATTACATTTAAAATATAAAATATACGTAAGTATAATTATGATGTTACTATGGTATATTACCAAGCTTAAGTGTGGCTTGGTTATCAGCTGGACCCAAAAGATTGGGGTTGGAAGTTGGTCGATAATACATTAAAACCAATTCAGACTTTACTCCCACCTGCATCGGAAAAACTGCTAAACACAATTTTTTGCAATTGTAAAAAGGGATGCAGTGCTAAATGTCGTTGCAAAAAAGTCAAACTATTTTAGTTCTCTGGCATGCACGAATTGTTAAGGCCGGTCGTGTTCTAATCTTGAATCACCAACAGCAGAGGATTCGTTTGATACTGACGAACAGACATGCGATACATCGCTATTGACGCAATTCACTTACACCCCGGATGAAGAACAAGAAGGAGAGCAAGAAGAAGAAAAACAAGGAAGTAATTGAAGATTATGAATAGGACAAATAAATGTTTCTACTCTTTTTTAATTTCCATCGTTTTTATCAATTCCAACCCTTGCGAATATCTGTTATTATGCAGCAGTTTCTAATTAAACAGATTTACAACAGACCTGTGAAATAGGCCTACAGGGGAAATCACGTTTAAAAAAATGCGCCAAGTACAGGGTGTCCTATTTTCGTGTGTTTTACGGGTTTCTCGCTTATGAGTGAAGGTACAAAGATGCGGTTTTCGCGACACTGTGCTACTTTTTTGTCAAACGAAAGATGCCGCAAACAGATTTGTCCTAGCCCCCTTAGTTTCTTCGCTACAGGGTGATTTTAAAAAGTTGTATTTTCGGTTACCCCTCGTATCTCAGGTATCTGATACTTATCGAAAAAGATAAAAACGGGCCCTTATAGAACTTTTTACGCAGAATACAGTGGCGTACTTAAAATTTTTCTGGGATTTACTTTCTTTGAAATATTAGCCAAAGTTGCACTTTTTTAAATGGAACACCCCGTATATTTTTTCTCCTATTATTTGCCACACTGAGAGCTTTCTAAAAATATAATATAGTCGAAACTTATTTTTATAAGCAGCATGAAAACATGCAATTATTTACTTTTTAACATAGGCGGCTTTGGTTTAAATTAATGACAGTCAAATTAATTAACGTCAAATGATTGCTATTGACTTTTTTAATGCTAGTTCCTAGATTATCGTTATCATTTATCTAAAAAATATGGCACAAAACCAAAATTTTGAACATTTGAATACATGTTTCATATTATCCAACGAAGACGTCGATGAGGCGGCGGAGCTTTATCTAAATAGGTATGTTAGAAGAACGAATAATATTTTTTTCAAATTTAACTTTTTTCTCAATTTCTATATAGATATCCTGAAAGAAGACAACCTGATAGGCGCATATTTCGTAAAATACAAAACTAATTCAATATGGGTCATTTAATAAACCTAGGCCGAAAAATTATAGTCAAGATAATGAAGTAGCTGAAATAAATGTTTTGGCATCAGTTGAAAATACCCCAGGGACATCTTGCAGGCAAATAGAAGAAAATATCGGAGTATCCAAAACAAAAGTCGAAAAAATATTGAAACGACATAAATTCAAACCTTACAAGTATAAACTTGTGCACAATCTTTATCCTGGCGATCCTGGGCGGAGAGTGGAGTTTTGTAACTGGTTTCTCAATATGTGTGAAAGCAGAATAATTTTGAAAGGAAGATCATTTGGTCGGACGAAGCCCATTTTACCAGTGCGGGTATCCCTAATATGAATAACTCAAGGTTTTGGAGCCAGGAAAATGAACACGTTATTTTTCCCAGGGAACGCCAGGGAAGGTTTGGATTCAATGTTTATTGTTTCATTTTGGGAAGAATTGAATATTGTATTTACCAAGGAAATTTGATTTTGATTTGATTGAATATGATAGATACACACAAATCCTTCAAGAAAAAGCAGTGACTATTATGGAAGATATTCCCTTGGTTCAAATAAATGACATCTATTTCCAACAAGATGGAGCTCCGGCTCACAACTCTCACGTGATACAACACTGGTTGGAATAGCACTTTCCTAATCGATTTATAGCCACGCACGGACCTATTCGATGGCCACCACGGTCTCCGGACCTCTCAGTTTTAGATTATTTTTTGTGGGGATATTTAGAAGGTAAAATATACTCGAGGAGGTATGAAACAATTGAGGAATTAAGAAAGGCCACGGAAAATGCCTTTAGAGAGTTGCGAGCCCGCTCTTTCATATTTGAAAATGCTTTAAGAAGACTACAGACGCTCTGCCAACATTGCATAAGACATCATGGTTACCAATTCGAACAGTATTTATAAAATTAGTAGTTAAGTTTGTCTTTTAAGGCTAAGAACAATTCTAGCGTAAAATTGTTATTTTTATCCATTAGGTTGTCTTGTTAATAAATGTTTATATTAGTAGATTATTTTTTGGTGCGAGAAGGCATTTGACGTTGATTAATTTGACTGTCATTAATTTAAACCAAAGCCGCCTATGTTAAAAAGTAAATAATTGCATGTTTTCATGCTGTTTATAAAATAAGTTTCACTATACTATATTTTTAGAAAGCTCTCAGTGTAGCAAATAATATGAGAAAAAATATACGGGGTGTTCCATTTAAAAAAGTGCAACTTTGGCTAATATCTCAAAGAAAGTAAATCCCAGAAAAATTTGAAGACCGTCACTGTATTCTGCGTAAAAAGTTCTATAAGGGCCCGTTTTTATCTTTTCGATAAGTTATCAGATACCTAGGATACGAGGGGTAACCGAAAATACAACTTTTTAAAAATCACCCTGTAGCGAAGAAACTAAGGGGGCTTGGACAAATCTGTTTGCGGCATCTTTCGTTTGACAAAAAAGTAGCACAGTGTCGCGAAAACCGCATCTTTGTAACTTCACTCTTAAGCGAGAAACCCCGTAAAACACACGAAAATGGGACACCCTGTACACTACCTCAGAGGTGGCGTGGACACGTGGACACGTGTGCATACAATGACGCTTACAACTTTTTGAATCTTTATATCTCAGGAACGGTGGCTTTAAAGAAAAAAATTATTGATATCTTTTTTATAGATAATTTTATAATCTACAATTTTTGTTTGAAGTAATTTTACGATAAAACTTACAGTTTTAAAGAAAATCGTGAAAAACCCATTTTTTGACCTTTGACCTCGAGTCAATTTTTTTCCACATACCGGAACGATGGGGTATTTTGAAATGTTATTTTTAATTCTGTTTAAACAATTTTACTCATTTTCAGCCTAATGTAAATTAATGTACCTTCACTCTTATTTTTTGGTCTAATTTGACCGGACTATGATGTATCACACTTATTCGGAAAATAATTTTAATGTATTCCTATCAAAAACCTATTCTCTGTCTCTCTTTAATACATGGTTTCCTATGGAAATCGCCATTTATATAAATTTTTTGAATAAGTGCGATACATCATTGGTTTTGGGACCTTAGAGGCTTTTAAAATACGTAATAAAAAAATCCAGGGCGTATTTAAAAAACAAAGTTGATGATGACAGCTCGAAGACAAAACGTTGGTGTGTAAATCTAATAACACTGTCTTGTAGAACAGAAAAAGTAGCAATAAGAATGTAAAATTTATTTTGTTATATCTATACAAATAGAGTTATAAAAAAATAAAAGCATTTAAAATTTTTAAACTTTTAAGGTGGTATTTTCAGCATCAAATAGCGCAACTTTGCCTCAATTTAACTGACTTTGTATATCTTCAGGTTTCCGAGATCCCAATAATGAGAATCGAATTTGGGACACCCTGTACACAACGGAAAAATTGGTATTTACCAAATGCCTAATTACAGAAAAATGACTAGAGATACAATAAAAATAGAAGAGAACAATTTTGTTTAAAATAAAATATCAACGGACATGGCATACATAACATGGGATTCTGGCTCTCGAACGGTTTTTTTTTAGATTTAAGTATGTTGTTTATTAGATCAATAAGGACATCTTTTAAACGGGACATTTTTGTGCAGGCCTTTAGGGTGGCCCAAAAAAACCACTGAGAAGTTGAAGCTCAAATGTTTATTAATTCCAATATAAACGCATAAAACGGGATAATATTTTATATATTTGTTTAGAGTTAAAATATTTTGATTTAACATTTAAGACATACATAGTGGTCCAGTTTCGAATAAATAATATAGATTATGCCAACCAAAATGTTAATATCATGATATACTTCTATATATTTTTAGAATTTATACATTTCTGACAGTTTATTAAGGTAAATTTAATTTAAAATATTTTGGTTTGGTTCCATAAAATATTTTGTGACATATAAGGTACATAGTTTTTAAAAATCTGCACATTTTTCTGGCAATTTTTTAACAGAGTTATAATAAATTAAGCTACCCATAACTAAAATAATTTTTGTGTACACCTACTGGGTGAAGTATCTAGGAGGTTTCATTCAGCATTTACCTATATTTAGGAAAAGTCATACTTAACAATAAAACCAGAGTTTTTATTGTTAAGTACATTTTTAAATGGAACCCTCTGTATTTTTGGCCGAATTTTAACTCTTTATTCTATTCTACATGGAAAATGTAAAAAACACTATATTATTGCTGGTTTCTGAGATAATTAAGTAACTAAATGATATGGCATACATAAAATGGGATTTTGGCTCTCCAACGATTTTTTAAAAATTTCAGTATGTTTTTCTTTAGGTCAAAAGGTACGTCTTTTAAATAGGACATTCTTATGCAAGTCTACAGGGTGGCTCAAAAAATCACTGAGAAATTAAAGCTTCCCTGTTCCTTAATATTAATTTAAACGCCTAAACAGTCTGGCTTCTACATCCAACAAAAAATTATTTACATACTTGCTTAACCTTAAAAAATGTTGTGTAACAGGGTGCTCCATTATCGAAAAAATAAACATGAGTATGCCAAGTAATATGTTAAATTCATGATATATCTATATATCTTCAGAATGTTTAATTTTCTGCCAGTTTCTTGTGCTCCAAGTCCAAAAAGCAAGCTAATTTTTAAAAGTTTAAGCTACTAATAATCATATCAATCAATAAATAATTTAATGAACAATATTTATTTATTATAATAATTTAACACCAGCAATTTTTGGCGTGCAACCAATTTTAAAACGACTTATCCTAAAAATATAGGTAAATACAGGAGACATGGTGAATGAAACCTCCTAGATACTTCACCCTGTAGTTGTACATGAAAACTATTTTAGATATGGGTAGCTTAATTTTATTATACCCCTGTTAAAAAATTGCCAGAAAAATGTGCAGATTTTAAAACTATGTACCTCTTTATATGTCACAAAATATCTTGTGGGAACAAACCAAAAAAAACCTTTAATTCTAAATATCCCTGTTTATTTGGGACAATAAACCGAAATAATAAATTTACCTTAATAAACTGTCAGAAAAGTATTAATTCTGAAAATATAAACAAGTATATCACGATATTAACATTTTAGTTGGCATAATCTATATTATTTATTTGATATCACCACCCTGTATGTGTTAAATGTGAAATCAAATTATTTAGCTTTAAACGAATATATAAAAAAATATTCCGTTAGATTTAGACGAAATTTTACTCGTTTATATAGGAATTAATAAATAGTTAAGAGTCCATTGCGCCGAAAATTGGATCAATTGGGGGTTCGGGGCATAATGTTTTTCTCAAAAACGGTATAAGTTATCGATAATTTTCAAAAACAATATGAAAGCCAACACTTAAACTAGGCTTCTGCTGTAATAGTTTTTAAGTTGGATTCAGTTTTTAATATTTCCTTGAGTGAAAGTCACCCTAAAATCGGTTATGTTTAGTACTATTTTTTCTTAACTCGACTCAAAATATTCGTTACAGCAGAGGCATAGATTATTTCTTTACCTTTAAAATGGTGTATAATTTATGTCATTTAGATGAAAAATAGTTACCGAAAAACGTTATCTCCTGTAGGCTTGCAATCGGAAACAACATCGCATCGATACCCCGAATTTGGAAAAACCTAAATAAAATATAATACTTTTAATGCGGCTATACGAAAATTGTGGTAGTGGGAGTTTGTTAGTCTCCGCCCACCGTCTCCGCGTCCTTTCGCCCAACCCCTAAGCTATAGCGTAAATGCACTCTTAAGCTTCAACTTCTCAGTGCCGTTTTTGGGCTACCCTATAGGCCTGACAAATATGTCCCATTTAAAAGATGTTCTTATTGATCTAAGAAACAACATACTCGAATTAAAAAAAAAATCGTTCAAGAGCCAGAATCCCATGTTATGTGTGCCATGTCCTTCAAGGAATGTAAAAAAACCAGTGGCGTATCGCATTTTTTCAATCTTACGGTAACATCCGTACGCAAGCTACTGAGTAAACCACAAAATCAGTTTTTTACTAAGTTAAGGTTTGGTGTAAAGTTGTCTTCATTATCTTCTACCTTTGAAAAATTATTACACTAAAAATAAAAAACTTAGGAATCCACTGTACGATTTATTCCCAACCATAACGTAACACCCTGTATACTGTATGAGTACTAATATGTTGTGTTTACTAGGGGCGAATGTTCCCGAACTTGTGGAAGAGGGGTTCACAAGAGGAAAAATTTTGTGACAGTCCCAAGCCTTCAAATAAGGGAAAATATTGTCAAGGAAAGGAATTTGAATACAAAATCTGCAAGCAAAGGGTATATACTTATTTTTTAAAAGAAACTAGACTGGGAAGTATCAATCGAAATTACAGAGCTTTTATTTCAAAACGAACGACCCTAAATATCTTTCTACTCTTTAGTTAATATTGTACCGGGTCACAGTGTTTTATTGGGAGAAGCTAGCTAGACAAAATTATTTATTACGTCTTGTTGCTTGTTACGGCTTTGTTATGTTCACTTATTTTGATTTTTGCACAAAACACGCAAAAGAAAAGTGGTTAGTTTTATAAGGTTCAAGAAAAAAAAACAATAAAGGTACAATTTAAAATATATTAAGAAAAATAATAGAAAATGACTGGCAACTTACCAAACAAGCATTAATAGGAGAGATTAACCTAATTAATAGTATGTACAACTCGTATTTACTTCATATCACTAAATTCGTCCTTTGTCTCTAATGAGTCTTCCATAATATAATCCTCCATTATGACTAACACTACTTACATTAGAACTTATATTTATCTTGGGTGGTAATAATAATTCTAAAACTTTAGAGGGAAGATTGTCTGTTATTTTTTTGGAAAGCCCTTTAAGACCGTTAATTGCAGGATCAGACGTGATTAATAACATATTTAGTAAATCCCTATTCGTTGCAATACGGGATTGTTTTCTAGTGGAATCTTCTGCAATCTTAGTTGCGAGCTTCTTCAGAAAGCTGCCCAATAGGTAGAAGGGTAAATTTTATAATATCTGCACTGTGCACAGAAATTTTGTGCACAGTAACAGGCATATATTACCCCGAGTAGAGAGTAAGGTATATTTTTTGTGTTTTGTGCTAAACATTAAAATTTTTCAATATCAATTTCGTACCCAGAAGAAAGTAATAGCTGCGGTTACTCAGGTTTCCAAAAAATCGACGTGCGGTATTCCCGGCATTTGTATTTCCGAACCCTGGTCTTGGTTTAACTACAATTAAGCCCATTTGAACCTTAAAGCTATTTGGGAAAGTTGGGGAACGTTCTTTCATTGGTTTGCAGTTTCATCTCGTAGTTCCTTTTATAAACTTCGAGACGATAGCTAATATGAAGCAAACATTCAAAACATTTAATCCATGCGTGTAAGGAGATACCAAAACTAAGGATCATTGACTACAAGTTTCCTGTTGGACTCATCATTCATATATTTTGGAGTAGCTCCACAAATATATCATTTTTTGCAGTGTTTATGCCATTTATTAAAAAATTCTATTTTTGAAATGGAAAAGACGTACTCTTATAAAAAAAGAAAAAAAAATAGTTATGCAGAAGACTGCACTTAAATATCATTATGGTTTAAAAGTTAACAGCTGTAGGTATCATATAAGTAAATTGCAGACCGGTGACATGCGGTGACATGTCCTTTGTGTCCTATGAACATTGAAAATTGACAAAAAAATTCAAATTAATTGTTTTAAAATATTTTGTGATATCTACATTCAAATTTATAATAAAATAAGAAAGGGCATACCTTTAACATCTAACTTCATCATTAACATCACTTTAAAAACTTACAACTCACTGACATATGAGTAGTTCTGTAAATGATCAAATTCCAACCAAGCGAGAATTTACTTAACTTTTGTTTTATTTCTCTCTTGTTATCTTATGAGTGACTAAAATTAGTGCTAAACAATTCTTGGAATCGGGCCAACAGGACTTCCCCCTAGCGAATCAGGTACGCAGTTCCAGCAAATTCGATAAAGAATTTTGTCTAGCTAGATGTCCCAAATAAAACGCTGTGCGGGTGTCCAAATAAGAAAGGACACCGGCTGTATCTCAGAAAATGTTTATCGCACAGCGCTGGGGAAAAATATTTTTAGTAAAAGTGGTTAGGACAAATAGCTGGAAATTATTTTCAAGTTTCTGAAATGGCTGCTAGGGGACGTAACCGCAATCTTGAATCTAAAAAAGTGATATTTCTGTGCATTTTGCTATATTATCCTAACCACAACTAACAAAAAAATACGTGATCTTAAAGTCGAGCATAATTTGAATTTTTTTTGTTTGACAATTCTTGCTGTATCTCTAAAAATGGAGTGGTGAAGGGTATTTAAAGGTTTTTGTAAAAAACACTCTGTATCTTCAAAACGGCTAAGCCGATTTTATCAAGCTTAGGATATTTGAAAAGAGCTATTCTTGGGTTATAAATCTTATAATATTTGTAGTTTTATTAGTTTCGCATGTCACCGCTAGAGGGCTTTTTTCAAAACATTCCGACAGAAATGGTAATTTTCTCAAAAACAATTAATGCATTGGTATGATTTTTTTTTTCATAAAAAAATAGATAAATGCTGCTTAAACAAGCTCGCATAAACCATATCTCAATATCTTGTTCCTTACCTAAAATTTAGACCAAAGAAAATTATATACGTTAATATCTCAAAAACTATAAAAGCTACAAGAAATTTTATAGGACATAAATTATGTATTTTTACGGAACCTTTAATTTAGGGTATATAATCTTTTCGTCTAAATGCAATAATTTACGAGTTATTATCAATAAGTCGTATTTTCAGAATTTTTTTAAGGTATACCCTTGAAATTCGATTTTTTTATTATCACTCGTAAAGTATTGCATTTTGACGAAAAGATTATATAACCTAAATTAAGGGTTTCGTAAAAATAAATAATTAATGTCCTATAAAATTTCTTGCAGGTTTTATAGTTTTTAAGATATTGACGTATAAAATTTTCTTTGGCCTAAATTTTAGGTAAGGAACAAGATATCGAGATACGATTTTCTATAGCTTGTTTAGGCATTATTTAGCTACTTCTTTATAAAAAAAATATACCAATGCATTTAATTTTAACCAATTCTGTCGGAATATCGAAAAAAACCCTCTAGCGGCGACATGTGAAACCAACAAAACTTTAAAAATTACAACATTTATAACCCAAAAAAAGCTCTTGTCAACTACCTAAGTTTGTTAAAATCGGCTTAGCCGTTTAAAGATACAGAGTGTTTTTTACGGAAATCTTTAAATACCCGCCACCACTTTATTTTTAGAGATACAGCAAAAATCGTCGAACAAAAAAGGTTTAAATTAGGCTCGACTTTAAAGATCAAGTAGTTTTTTGTTAGGTTAATGTAGCAAAATTCACAGAAACATCACTTTTTAGATTCAAGACTGCAGTTACGCCCCCTAGCAGCCATTTCAGAAACTTGAAAATTATTTCCAGTTATTTCTCTTAACAACTTTTACTAAAAATACGTTTCCCCAACGCTGTGCGATAAACAGTTTCTGAGATACAGCCGGCGTCCTTTCTTATTTGGACACCCGGTACAGAGTGGTACCTTTTCAATGTTTTTTCAGTGTACTGGGAAAACTGCAAGAGATAGATCAAACTATTTGCCCCTTCTTGGTTCGATCATCAGAAATTCTCGAGCGGGTCAGATTAAGGTAGGGTGAGTTGATTACATCTAAAAAGTGTATATTCTACTAATCTGATAATTTTCGCAAAAGACTGGGAGGGTTACGAATTTGTAAAAAAAACGTCATCTCGACATTTTCGAGCATGGCAATTTTTTTTTATTTTGAAGGAAATAATTTAAGGATAACGAAAAATATATAATCTGACGATTTCCACAAGCCAAAGTAACAAAAATTCGTCGATAATGTTTAATGCGTGCAGCTGCGTAATGCCTATATTCCCCACTCCGCGTTTTTATTCCTCTCTCATTCTTTATCTATTACTCTCTCACTCCCTCCCCACTCTGGTTTCTGTTTCCATCACAGCTGATCACACAGACTCGTTCGTGGCATGATATTATTTACAACGTATTTCTAAATTGCTCTAAAAAAATTAATGTTTTATGATTATTTTCTTATAAATATATGTATTCTACCTAAAAAACATACACTTTTTTGCATGCTATTTCCTAAGCTTTTCAATTAATTAAGTTCAATGATTTAAAAAAATCAAAAAAAAAAATTGTCAGATTAGGCGAGTCCTTCCAGATAATCGTCATATCATGGGACATCACGTCTAGAACAATATATATGTCGCAGGCGTATTGAATAATCCGGCTTTGCAAACTGGTGTTTTCAAAATACGCGTTTTGAATTCAATATATATGTCGCAGGCGTATTGAATAATCCGGCTTTTTGCAAAAAGACTAGGTGTTTTGCAAAATGCCGGCGTTTTGAACAATTCAATACATTTCTGCAACGAGCCTGGGTATTTTCAGGCGTTTTGCAAAATGACTAACCAGAGCTAGGCGGATTAAACAGTAATTAAATTTCTTTTGAAAATAACAAAACATTTAGTCATTTTAAATAATTTGTCTTTCTCAAGATTTAAGTTAGAATAAACAATTTATCAGCGCTATTATTTTTTACTGATATTGATATTGTCCTCAAAAGTAGGGTCATCGGTGGTTTCATCCATTCTTTTTTAAAAAGATAATAAAACAGAAACAAGTGTCTTGGTTAATCTCGTACAATAACAAATAATGCATACATTTCCTCGCGTCTAAAGATACCCCGACCCACGAGCTTCTTGTCATTGTTGACCCAAAAAATTATGCTGGGACTCGGCTAAAAAATACATTTTAATGTAATATTTTAGGGTCTTTTTTAATACGTCCCCGCATTTTTACGTCTGAAATATAACTGGGGAAAATAGAAAGCCGCTTTGGCTTTGCTAACCAAAACTAACCATGGCCGACTAGAACTTAGGGCTTTTGAATTTGTCTAAATTATTTGTAGAAGCTATAAACAAAATTTTAACAACATATTAGAAAAAACCCGAGGAATATAAAATTACACTTTAAAAAAAAATAATAACTAAAAAATTATAAAAATTTTGTCAATAACTTCTATGTAGGTATAATTTAGACAAATTCAAAAGCCCTAAGTTCTAGTCGGTCATGGTTAGTTCTGGTTGGCAAAAGTCCAATTATATTTCAGACGTAAAAATGCGGGGATGTATTAAAAAAGACCTCAAATTATTACTTTACACATTAAAATTTAATTTTTAAGGTTATAACACTGTTAAGAAGCTCGTGAGCCGAGGTATCTCTAGACGCAAGTCAAACATTTTAGGATACAAAAACAGCGTAAACGTAGGTTTAACGTTTTGTGAAATCTGACTAGTCATTTGTAACAAAAATGACATAGTTGTTCAATCCGCCTAGCTCTAGTTAGTCATTTTGCAAAACGCCTGACAAAAACCAGGCTTGTTGCAGAAATGTATTGAATTGTTCAATACGCCGGCATTTTGCAAAACACCTAGTCTTTTTGCAAAAAGCCGGATTATTCAATACGCCTGCTACATATATCTTAATCCGACGCGCTTGAGTATTTCAAAATGGCGAATTTTTTGCACATTCTAATAAACCCGCGATTTTGCGTCACATCCAAATCGTCAGATTATTGAATGAGAGCTTTTTTTTAGGTTCACTAAACATCCCCTTAGAAAATCTGACGCGCTCGATGAAATTTTGTTTTTTCTCATTTTCAACCCTTACGTACCCCCACCATGCAAACGATCAGATTAACATACGTTCATTATTAAAAATACGTGGGACATGGATGCTATCAATATCTGACGCGCTTGAGTATGTCCATGCAACAGTTTTTTTTACTTTTTTGAAAATCAATAGACGCTCTCCCACCGATAAAAAGGTCTCTATGACGCTCAAGTAATTCCCCATTTAGCATCGTGGGCTCCCCTATTAGAAATTTTTGAAATTTATAACAATTTTGAATATTGTTTTGAGAGGATTGCAAATGCTTTAATAATTTTAAAAGACCAGAAGAAAGTCTAGTTGCCTCTGAATTATTTTTAAAAATAGTTTAAAATAACTAAATAAATAATAAAATCATACAAAAATATTAATAAATTACTTTATTTTACACAAAAAGTAAAAAAATATAATACTATATTCAGGTTTTTGATGTATTTTTTCATAAATTTGGTTTTATTCACAAATTAATATTTTTGAGAATAAATATGAAGTGTGCGGTATCAATAAAGAGATAATTTTATTTAAACAAAATGGTAGAATAGAATTTAAATAAAACAACTCTGCGTTATATCTTAAAAAATATAACAGATAAAAAAATTTAGCACCTTAAGCTGAATTGTTCGTTAATTTCTGCACGATTTTGCTTCTTACTTTTTTTCTATCTTTTCTCACAACCAAGGTACGAAGGTGTGCTGAAATCGTCAAAAATCGAAAAATACCCTGTACCTCCAAGACGAATTAAGTTAGCCATGATCTGTTTTTACCGTTGCAATTGTTTCAAAAATGGAACCCAAGAACGTGCTTTTTTATTTGCTCTATCACTTATAATTTTCCCAATCAATGGAAATCCATGAAAAAGTTACCATCCTGTACAGGGTTTCAATTATATTTTGACACCCACCTACAACAACAACTAAAAATGGTAGAAAAAAATTTCTTGCATAAAAGTTTCATAGTTTTTTATTTATTATCTTTTGAACATAACAAAAGAAACAAATGAATATTAAAAAGTTTTAAAAAAATGAATAATTTAACTTTTTTAAAATGAAACACCCTGTATATTGTCATGTAGAATAAAGGGTCTATCCATTCTCTCTTCAAAAATCTATAGTTTGCTGACATTTTGTCTAGCTGTTTAAAAAATAAGAAATATACAGGGTCCTTCAGCTCACCTCCCGTCTTATGTAGCTCATTTATTATTCACTGTAAAATTTTCATATTTTGCAGACGTTACCTTTAACCCACGGTGCATTTCAGTAAAATAATTTTGGTTATACAGGGTGTTACAAAAAAGTGTGACGTCACGATGGTGCATTTTTTTAAATAGAATACTGTATATTTTTTTATATATTCAGGTACCTCTTGTGGTCATTTATATTCCTCTAAAATTTTGTTATCATCGGTTTAGTAATTTCAGAGAAAAAAAATAAAATATAACAAAAAACTGTTTTGCACCATTGAATTTAAAAATGAATAAAAATACCAATAGTGCTTGATTAATAGAACTAAACAAAGAACTTATTAAGTAACGTAATATCAGTCGCTTAGGTCATGTTTGGTTAATTCGAAATGTACAGGGTGTCCAAAATTTAGTGTCAAACTTTTCAAATTTGAAAGCACTTTATTTTTCTTATTTTAAATGTTAACCCCTGTATATTTTTAGGTCGTTAGATGAAGAATTAAAAAACAAACATTTTTCTAATTATAACTCTATCGAAATTTCTAACACATTAAAAGTTATTCGTTGAAAACTCATTTTGGCATCTATTTTAATAGTAATACCATGAATAAAAATGATAGGTGGCTATGAAAAACAATTTATTTCATTGGAGTTTATTTAACTTACAGAATCTTATTTTGACGTATTATAAAAATTCAAGTAAATTATTATGATTTATTAATTATATTAAATTAATTTTAGAAAAACCTTTAAATGTTAAATAAACGTAATTTTTAATTTTGGCTAACATTTACGTAACTTTAACCAATTTCTAGGTAATAATTAAAGTTATTACGAAACTCTAATGTCAATAAATTGTTTTTCGTAGCCACCTACCTATTTTTATCCAGTGATATTACTATCGAAATAGATGCCAAAATGAGTTTTCAACGAATAACTTTTATTGTGTTAGGAATTTCGATAGGGTTAAAATTAGAAAAATGTTTGTTTTTTAATTCTGCATCTAACGACCTAAAAATATACAGGGGCTCATATTTAAAATAAGAAAAATAAACTGCTTTTAAATTTGAAGAGTTTGACACTAAATTTTGGACACCCTGTACAGTTCGAATTAACCAAACATGACCTAGACGACTGATATTACGTTACCTAATAAGTTCCTTGTTTAATTCTATTTATCAAGCACTATTGGTATTTTTATTCATTCTTAAATTCAATGGTGCAAAAAAAAAATTTTTATATTTAATTTTGTTTCTCTGAAATTACTGAACAGATGTTGACAAAATTTTAGAGGAATATAAATGACCACAAGAGGTACCCAAATATACAAAAAAATACAGAGCATTCCATTTAAAAAAATGCACCATAGTGACGTCACACTTTTTTGTGACACCCTTTATAACCAAAATTATTTTCCTGAAATGCACTGTGTGTTAAAGGTAACGTCGGCAAAATATGAAAATTTTACAGTGAATAATAAATGAGCTACATAAGACGGGAATGAGCTGCAGGACCTTATATATATATATATATATATATATATATATATATATATATATATATATATATATATATATATATATATATATATATATATATATATTTTAATTAAAATTAATATATATATATATATTATTGTATATGGATACATAATTTATATATATATTATATATTATATTAATAGTATTATAGGAAGTATATATATATATGATATATATTATGGTATATGATAATAATATAATATATATATATATATATATATATATATATATATATATATATATAGTTTTTAATTAAAAGTTCAATTGATAGTTATAATCTGCATTGTTGCCATGGAAAACAAACGATTTGATTTGTTTATACGTTTTTTTTAACTGAGTATCTCCCAAGGAAGTTTATAGGTATATGGAAGCCCAATGCTATGGCCTATTCGATCAAAAAATGTCCAGCCCACTATAAAAATAACTATTCGCAATAACAAAATTCCACGAAATATTTTAATGTGTTGCCTACTTACACACTGATAAATCAGTATGAGAGCCGGAGTACCGTTTTCTGGTGCAGCGGCGCGGCCCGTATGAAACTGTATCAGCGCTGGACCATCAACCGTCGTCGTCTCATCGACCCTTCTTCCAAGCGAATTTCATGTTTCGTTGAGGTTTGCGCCGTATTAATTTCGATTGTTTTGCTTTGTGTGATTATATTTTGTAGTTGCAGAAGTTTTTTGGATTGATAAAAACCCTATTTTGGTGATAATTGTTTATTTAATTGTGACTATAATTTTGTGTTTATTGTTTGTTATTTATAACATCGTAACAAAATGCCTAGCGGTTCTATGGTTTTGTCTTGCAAATCCAAGGTTAACATACCTGGCATTTTTTACTTAAGGTAAGTTTTTCTTTTATTTAAATTAGGTGCTTCTTATGAGACGCAACGTTAGGTAACCGAATAAATAATAATAGATCAATTATGAATAATAGAAAATGAAAATTTCATAGAAAATAGCAGTAAGAAAAGTAAGGAAATCTTAACTATCTTTTAGATCAGTGGTTCCCAAATGGTCACGCCCCCCGCTTCCATTGTCCTCTACAGAAACATTTCTTTAACTAAAAAAAGAGGCATGTAGGTACAAACATAACATTTAAACACTTATCTAATCTAATGCGAAGTATGGTGCTGCATCTTCTTAACAAGGTCAGAAAGTCTTGGTTTTATCTTTAAAAGTGCGCTGCGTAGGTCACTAGCAACATCAAGCTGGCTCCGTTTTTTTTTGTTTTAATTTCCATTAAAATAGAAAATCCTTTCGGTTGTCGAGAATGGTACATAATATTTCAAAGCCATTTCCGCGATTAAAGGATAGATGGAAAAATATTTTATCCAAAACGTAGTAATCAACACATTTTCAAAATCATTTTTCGCCACTGAGTCGTGTTTTTAGTCGATTGCTTGTCCTTGCAGTTCTTCTGGAAGGATGTTTTATCAAAATTAAAAGAATTTTAAGCAAATTTATGTTCATTATTTTCATGTAAATTAGAAAAATATTGTTGGAATTCATGGAAGGGTATTTCTAGATTCTTCTATTCTCCATTAATGAAGCCAATTTCGTAAATGAGAAAAAATTTGGTGTTTGGGCTTGCAGCGACTTTTCCATATATATTTCTTCTTTTTTTATTTAAACTAATTTATTGTTATTTTAAAGATAAAAATGTGTCTTAATTTTTCTGAGCTCTGGTGCCCCCCTTAATGTTGCTTTGCACCTACCCTGGGGGGCGCGCCCCCCAGTTTGGGAACCACCGTTTTAGATTAATACCACAATGTTTGTGTATTTCTGTGGATCATTAGAAACAAATAAGGTTTACATTTAGGTACTCTTATTTCATTTAATAATTTAGTGTATTCTTTTAAAGGATCAAGATTATCAATTACTGGGCAGATCAGGTTAATTTTAATATATACAGCTCCCTCTAATTCGATAAAAGAAAATACAATTTTATGTTAAAGTTCCTTTTTCCTTTTTTTGTATTTGTTAAAAAAAAAATAGATTTTTGGTTTCTCAATCTCTCATGTAAAAAATTCTATACTTCTTGTTAAATTTTTTTATGTTACCTGCGTGAGGTGACACTATTTTATTGTACTTTTACAGAAATTATAAATTTATAAAATATTGTATGACCCTTAAACACAATTAACCTGTTAAAATTATGGCAAATTTTTATTTTTCTTGACCCTTGCCGATTTCGATGATTTTTTGCATACAGGGGCGCTGGTTACAAATCTAAAGTAACTTTTTTTCGACGTTTTATTTTTCAGATATCAATCCTTAAATACGACAATTAGATTAAACTCATTTACAATATCTTGCCCTTCTTTTATCACAAAATTGGTACATGAAACTATTATACAATGTTTGAAATTTATTTTAAAGAATCGTGTTTTCATTTATTTTACTAAGATTTTTACAAAACTCCCAAAAATATCGACCATTTAAATAGAAGGCTGTAAAGTGGCGCCATCTATTTTTTCCATATTTAATCAGATGATATAAAATCCAATATTACGCAATAATTTTAAATACTCTATAATAGTATAGTTTAATAATCAACAATTTTGTGCAAAAAATTAAAAAAAAAAACAGTAAATGTATAGGAAGTTTGAATTTGACATTTATTTGATGATATCAAGAATTATAGATAGTAACAAAGCATTATGGAAGTCCTGACCTGACCTACTATTCATTGCGCAAACTCCGCGGGGCCGATTCCCCTATTCCCGCTGCCCTGCACGCCCAGACAATTTTGTTCTACAGTATTGGCCTTTCATATACCTTCAAACTTCCTTGGTATCTCCACGAGAAATATGCTTTTTAGCAGAAGGTATGGCTCTCTTAGATAGTCGCCTAATAGCCCCGATTTAAACCCTCTGGATTTATTTTTGTGGGGTTACTTAAAAAATAAAATTTATTATAAAAAAGGCCAGAAAACGTAAACATACTTAGACAAAAAATTGAAAATGAAATTTTGTTATTTAAAAGGAACCGGTCCGATTTTGTTTTAAACCCGATTAATCCTTAGTAAAGAAAAAACATTTTCAAGTGTAGAGAAAATGGTGTAAGTTACGTTAAAAACTTTTTTTTTAGATTTTTTAAGTTCATAATAAATTATTTGTTTTCCAAAGCAATGTTGATTTTTACAATCAATTGAATTTTTATTTAAAAACCTAAATATTTTTAAAACGGCTAAAAGAAATGTCAGCAAACTATATATTTTTGGAGATCAATAGACCTTTTATTTTAAATGAACATATACAGTGTTCCATTTAAAAAAAGTTAACTTTTTTACTTATATTAATGATTCGTTATGCTCAAAAGATAATAAATAAAAAACTATAAACCTTTATACAATATTTTTTTTCTATCCTTTTTAGTACACATACAATCATTTTTTCCAAAGATTCCAAAGGATATTTAACGTAATCAAAGACAAAACATAGGAAATGTATTGCATTTTGAGGCAGTACGAAACCAAGGAATTAAATTCCCGGTTTATCTACCCATTAAAACAATATTTTTTAGGATTGCCCTGATGATGAAATTTCGTTTCGTGCGAAACAATGTTTAGAGAAATTTAAACCAGGTGCGTATAAGGGCATTGACAAAGATGGATTCGTTGATGTGTGGCTAAACGAAGGTAAGTATATACCATAATGGGTCCTTTGCATGAAATGTATTTTGATCTAAAAACCCGTCAAATCTCTTCCCTTGCCTATTAAAAGACCCATCTCCCATTGTAGGTGGTAGCGGAGCTTTTCTTCGCCTGAGGCGATACCACCCCACTTGCCCTTTAAATGACTCGTGAAGTCTTAACCGACGTTTCGAGTTCTTTGTGGGTGAGTCAGTTTTCCTTCTTCCTCTCCTTTCTTTTTCTTTTCCTCTATCATAAAATTTAGAAAATAATGATGATGGCACTCCCGAAAGTAAAGTATTCCGGAGGTAAAATAGCCCTCCATCGGATCTTCGGGTAAGGAGTGCATTTGGGGGGCCACCATCGAAATGTCTTATATTATTATGTGGGCTTAACTCCAACGTAAACTTTGTTTACCATTATCTTTAATCTTTTAAACCCCACATATTGTTTCTCACCGAAAGCCAAATATTTTCAAAAATATCAACCAACCGCCTCCTTTACCCAGGCTACTAACTCATTTCATCTTTTCGAACCCATGGCGGTGTATGTGCTTACGTTCGCAACGATTTGGCTTGTGCTAGGGTTTCCAACCTCGAAAGGGGTAGGCCTGATATTCTTTGGCTTAAACTTACCTTTAGATCTTCTACCAAATTTATCTACTGTATATACCGGTCCCTATCTAACAATTCCCACTCCGAGTTCTTTGACTTCTTTCAATAAAGATTGACACTATTATTTTTCAGTTTCTATTGGCCGAAATAATCGTCCTCGGAGATTTTGTTGTTCACAATAACACTGGTTAGGTTCTTGAAAAACTGACACACAATGCAGAGTAGCCGAAAACTTCGCAATCAGTAACTCGCTCACCAGTTTAATTATGGAACCTACCTACTTCGCCCGGGTTCCCACCCATAATTCTAACCCACTGGATCTTTCACTTACTTCTAACCCTAAACTCTACCAAGCATCAGTAACTTCTCCCCTTGGTCGTTCAGATCATAGCTTGATCACTGTATCATACCCCATACATTCGGAGGCAACTGAATGTACACCTTTACGCACTGTCTGGCACTATAACTCGGCCGACTGGGATGCTTTTCCACTCACAATCCCTCCGAAATTTGCAAACAACTTACCAAAACAATTCAACTAGGCATTGAGACCTAAATTCCTCTTACCAATACGAACTCCAAATATCCAAATCATAAATCATGGTTTTCTAAATCCTGTGACAAAGCCAGACTTTTAAAAATTTAAGCCCACAAAAAGTTTCTTCAAAACCCTAGTCCCAAAGACCGACAGGCTAGAATTCAAGCAAAAAATCAGTATAATTAAACTATTTCAGAAGCCAAAGACCGTTTTAATAATCGGATAAAAGATAAAGTCCTCTCTTGCTCGAATGACAGTAAATCATCCTGGTCCTTTGCCAAAAAACATTAGTCGAAACTTTGAAATTGTTTCCACCTCTAAAGGAAAAGCCGAGCTATTTTCCAAACAATTTGCTGCAAGTTCTACTCTCGATCCTCCCGTTAACCTCTTCCAAAAGTTGCTTCTGTTCTTCATAAAATGTCGGATATTATTTTTAAAGTCAAACAGATCAAGCGTATCCTTTCTTCTTTTAGTAGCAAAAAATCGTCTGGGCTGTATGGCATACCAGCAATCGAAAAAATGTGCCCCTGAGCTTGCACCCATCTTAACTCGCCTCTTTCCACTCTCCTACTATAAGGGCATTTTTCCGGAGAGCTGGAAAGCTGCACATGTGCAGCTTTCCAGCTCTCCGGAAAATTTGCCGCCCTGGGCATTAGCCCCGAGTACCCCTAATTTAAATCCGATACTGTTTGTATCTAAGGTATAGTCTGTCTCAAAGTATACCGTGTTAGCTCTTGCCTTCATTTATGGATTATACCTGCCGACAGCAATAAAACTGCGGATCGGTAGGTATTAAAGGACAGAACATTAGGGACGGACTTGAATAATATAAAGATTTATAATTTATTGTTTATTTAGGTAAGTATAATCTTAAAATTACATTAAGAAATTAAATATATGCAAAGTTTTAATAAATTTAAAACTGCATTATCTATTCATAATTACATTTTTAATCTAAATATCCAAATCTTATTCTGTTTCACTATCAAAGTCATCATTGAGATTAATTACAATAGGATTTATGTTGTTTTGGATAGAAATGTAAGAGTCCTCAATTTTTATAACGTGCTGTAGTGAATTTTTCCATAACACTGGGACTTAAAGTAGGTGTAACATTTTCTGCTCTGATCTTTGATTTTACTTGGTTCCACAAATGCTCTATGGGGTTAAACATACAGTGATACGGAGGAAGCCGTAAGACAGTATGCCCAGCCTGTTCAGCCAAATTATCACCTACATCTTGTTTTTTATTTGCATATGAATTTAGGACTTCCAAAAGTTGCGTTTTTTTGTAACTGAGTTCAAAATAAATATCATTTTCTAACAAATATTCCTGGATTTCAGTTTTTGAACTTGATGAAGCTGGTGCTTTGTGTAGCAGACGGCTGTGGTAGCTTGCGTTACCAATGACAATGACACTGTTGTTTGGAATATTTCTTAAAAGATAATTTTGAAACCAGTTTTCAAAAAGTTCTGCACTTGTATCCTCATGATAATCCAAGCTAGAATCCTTAATATTCTTTGCAGACAACAGCAAGCAGTTTGGGACAAATCCGTTTTCTGAACCAGCGTGTTTTATGGTAATGCGTTTTCCTTTATTTGAAGGTGCTTTCGTCTGATAGATTTGACTGGAATCAACCCATCCTTTGGATACTGTGTCGTGTGTATCGAACCATGTTTCATCAAGGTAAATTATGGATCTGTTTTCTAACTTATATCTTTTAATTTCTTGAAGGTAATTAAATCTCCAAGTACATAATCTGTGCGATTCCATTACTACTTGTCTTTTGTCTATTTTGCGGTATTTAAATCCCATTTTACAAACAACTCTATGGAGGGTGGCACGGCTAATATTTATATTGATTTCGTCTTCGTCTAGCTTCTTTTTCAGTTTATCCAAGGTAGAAATAACTCCGCTTTCATAAAGACAATATATTTTTCTTTTTATTAGGCCCTGATCACTATTGATTATACGGTGAGATTGAAAATCACTTCGTTTTTTTTCTTTTGTTCAATTCTTCACTAATAATAATATCCCTTATCGATGATATTGGAGTTTTTGTAAGTAGACAGGTTTCTTTTAAAGCTTCTTGTTTAATTAGACCTCTACTGATTAAAGTTTCAAACACATTTTTCACAACCTCTTTTGCATCTAATGACAAATGATTTCGACGCGACATAGTTATATTCTCGTAAAACAACTTTTCCGAAACGCACAGTAAAAATGGTTATTCAACACTGCCACTAAAATATTAGCCAAAATATTTATATGCCTAATGGTTAATACTCAAGAAATACCTGGCCCACCCCTGCCCTTATGAAAAAATGGGTTTACCCAATAACAATAGGTAATAAAATCGTTAAAGGTTTATTGGGGTATGGTTCGTCAAAAGCCATAACGATATACTTTGAGACAGACTATAGTTATATTATAATGTGTTTCTTCTGTTTTAGAAATGCCATGTGCTCTATATTGTAAATACAAAAATCGAAATAGGAACGACTCCTTAGAAAACTTTAGATTCGCTTCTCAAGTTGCAATGGGAACTTCTTGCAAACCGGGTTCTAGTGATGTTTGTATTGATGGCAAGTGCACGGTAAGTTGGTGGGTGGCGTGCCTTAGAGCTATAGGCGCAGCGCAATCTAAAGATAAGCCCCCCTAACTGAGCTAAAACTACTTTAATTTTAAAATAGACCCCAAAAATGTGGTTGATAAATATCCGCCTAAAGGTAGAGAAAATTTATTGTTTTAAATTTATTTATTTAATTCCCAACCAACTATATACAGTTTATTTCAGGCAGAACTGGGACGGATCCTTCAAAAAAGGAATCGATTTACGGATCCGGATCCTCGTAAAGGAATCGAATCACCAATACGAATCACGAATCCAGGAAATCGATTTCTGTTTATTGGATTACGAATCCAGATCATCTTTAGTTTTTATATTTACAAATGGTAACTACGATGCGAATGATAGGTACTACATAATCCAGATGATAACTCAAGCGTCAAAGATTTTAGCACGGAGCCGCGAAATATAATTTCAGTCTCATTTTTAAGTGCTGTAACTCTTAGCCAAATTAGTTTTTAGTAAAAATTCCTTAAATTTGACTATGTTATTTCTAAGATCAACATAAAACACCCTTAAATAAAACTTTATTTTAAACTGAATTCCAGAACCTGCGGTGCTAGATCTTAATAAGGTTTTTAAATCTGGTTCTTGAGATAACCAGCAAGTTATAAATGGGACATCTTACTGTAATTTTACAGTTAGTTTAACAAGTACTGTTTAATAATTTCTCTGCTTGCGGAATATAAAAATGTATTAAAATTTTAAATGCATTATTGTCGGACACCCTGAATAAAAACAATAAAATGTCCCATTTAAAAGTCCCTCAGGGTTATCTACACGATACCATATTAAAAAAGGTAATTGTCTCGAAAGTTGCCTCCTCTCCGATTTTGACCAAATTTGGTATACGGGGATTTTTTGGGGCGCTGATTACGAATCTGAAAATATATTTTTCGGCAACGTTTCGTTTTCGAGATATTCATCATCAAAGTTGAAAATCAAACTAACCTTATTTACACTATTCCTCCTTCTTTTTGCACAGAATTCTTGATTTTTACACTAAATTGGCACATACTATTTTAAAAACACCTTTTAAAAATGTGTTTTTATATCTATTTTACACCTTTTTTCCATTTAATTGCAAACCTCCACTTTCACACGTCGGATTGTGGCCGCAACCATGTATACACTAGGGAATCATGGCCGCCCAGCTTAAAAGTGAAGCTTCGCAATTTAATGGAAAAAAGGTGTAAAATAAATAAAAATATAAGATTTTAAAGGATGTTTAGAAAATACTGTGTGCCACTTTTTATAAAAATTAAGAATTGTGTACAAAAAGAAGGGGGAATATAGTGAAAATAAGGTTAGTTTGATTTTCAACTTTGATGATGAATATCTCGAAAACGAAACGTTGCCGAAAAAATATTTTTCAGATTCGTAATCAGCACCCGTATACCAAATTTGGTCAAAATCGAGGAACTTTCGAGACAATTACCTTAAAAAATTATAAAGACCGAGCCATCAAAACGTTTAAGATCAAATGCAAGTAAAATTTATGCCTGTATTTGAATACCACACTCTATGGTTACGAAAAAAAAATGTTTCTTTTAAATGTTGTTTCTATGGACCTGAAAAACAACATATTTTGGTTACAAATAATATATTAGTTTCCTTATTTATTGTAGTTATTAAGGTATCAAGGTCGATGGTGTGTTTCCCGAGGGCCTTTGGCCCGAAATATATACTTTGACCGAAAGCGTTATTATCCTTAATACCCTTAAAACTAGGTGGATTTACGAGAAAGAATATTTCCATTTTGAGGCCTGGCTGACGGAACACTGCGTGGGCCGTGAGGACGAAACCGTTTTGATGGCTTATTTTCAAGATTTGTCAGAGTCATATTCTCCAAATTCCCTTTGGACAAAGTTTTCAATGTTACGTAAAGAATTAATAGTTCATAAGAAGATAAGAAGTAATGAAAAGTTTATTTCTCTGCAACAGTTCCTAAAGCAACTTGGAAGAAATTATCAGCCTAAAAAGTCGAAGGTTCTGACTCGCGAACAAGTTATATCTTTTTTGAATGAAGCGCCGACTGAAAAATATTTGGCAGATAAAGTTGTATTAGTGATAGGTGTATTCGGAGCTTGTAGAAGAGACGAGCTTGTGAAAATAAGGTTTTCCGATGTGCGTGATATGGGTCAGAATATATTTATTGACATTTCACAAAGTAAAAATGGGCAAGCAAGGAGCTTTTTGGTTATTGATGACAGTGAAATGTGCGCAACAAAGTTAATTCGGGACTATGTGTCTTTGCGACCTAAAAGTGCACCTATTGGTAGGTTTTTTTTTGTGCTATCGTGATGAACGATGTATTGTGCAGCCTATAGGTAAAAATACATTTGGAAATATACCCTTTAAAATTGCTACATATTTGGGTTTACCTGGTGCTAAGGCGTACACAGGTCATTGTTTAAGACGTACAGCGGCAACAATTCATTCTGATGCGGGAGGTAGTTCCGAGAGCTTAATGAGGTTAGGAGGCTGGAAGAGTTCTTCGGTAGCACGAGGGTACGTGGATGATAGTGAAAGCTCCAAATTGGCTAATGGGTCCCTTGTAGTTAGGAAAAGTGTTACTTCAAGTAACACAGCAACTGCGGTGGGGTATGGAAATGTTGAATTTTCCGGTCAGTTTCAAAATTGTACGTTTTACTTTAAAAAATAATTTTTATTATGATAAGTATATTGTGTAAGTATGTTTGTATTTTCGTAATAAATGCTTAAATGAAGATAATTTATTGTCTACTTATTGGTAAATTTGTAGGCCCTAGGGCGTTATTTTTTTTTAATAACGCCCTAGGGCAATATTTCGTATTTAACTGATTTTGACATAATATTATTATTTGTCAAATAATATACCAGTCGGACATTAAATGTTTTAATAGGCAGATGTCTTTCGACCGAGTGATGATCCCGTTGTTAAATTTAGCAATGGACTTAGCAATTGTTAAAAGTTAACAACGCTTTAGAATGTTTAACAAAATGTCAGATTTTGACAGGTTGCCTACTAAAATCATTGAATAACAATGACAATGACGTTTTGTTAAACATTCTAAACCGTTGTTAAACTTTTAACAATTGCTAAGTCCATTGCTAAATTTAACAACGCGATCATCACTCGGCCGTTAATCTTTATTTCCGAAAACTAGTGATATGCTGATTAAGAATCTTGGGTAAATATTTGGAAATCTAAAATGAAAGATTCAAAATGGCCGATTTTGGCATTTATAAACCTATTTGCCTGAGATTCATGATATAAGGGTTTTTGAGGGTGCTAGGTCAAAATTCGAAAATTAATAATCTTATCAAATTTGGCATGTATAAACCGATTTGTCTCAAATTAAAAAATATAAGGAATCGATTCTTTCTGAAACCGAATTCTTTTAAAAAGGAATCGATTCCGAATTATTTTAAAATTATATAACAAATCCGGATCACGGATCCGATTTTTAAAAAGTTATCGATTCCAGCCTTCGCATTCTTAAAAAGAAATCGATTCCTGGATTCGATGCCTACCCAGCGCCGATTTCAGGGAATAAAATAACATATTAAAAAAATAATAATAAATTTAAAAATAAGTAACTCTAACAAGAATTCGGTCAAAATAATTTTAAATATTTTTTAAATGTATTTTAAACAGTGTTAGTTTTTTATTTCTTTTTTGTTTAAATTCTTATTTGTAGATTATTATACATTTCTATTCCGTTATGGAGTATTGATATTATTTCAAAATTACTTTAAATTTTTTTTTGGTAATAAATATGTTTGTCTAGTATTATGTCCATGTAAGTTATTATTGTTTTGAAGTATGCTATTTGAATTTTTTTCTTTTAATTTCAGGAAATGAATGAATATACCTGTTTTTAATTTGTATAAATATGATTAAAGTATCAAAATAATTATTTAGCCTAGTAACTGAAGACCTGAAAGTACCCAAAGCTGTAAATAAATCTGTACAGTTTTCATTTATGGCGCACTTCTTAGGTCTTCGCGGATGCTTTTGAGCGAGAAAAAGTTTATCGCGACTCCGACGTGAAAACCCGCTGAAAATGGCCCCCCAAAGTCCCAAAAATGAGTTTCCCGCGAATATCTGCCAAAATATGCGAATCAGAGAATTTATGTTTGAACAAAAAAAGAAGATCACCTCAAAACCTACAAAAATGGTCCTTACCATTTTTTTCGCAACTCCAATATTTTTCGCAAAAACGGCCGTCGAAAAATCCATAACATTCCACACTGGATAGATGTGGTAGTAGTAGTTTCTTACTAAAAAATGCAGATGGGCAAATCAATTTTTTATCAAAACGCAAGAAAGATGGTGAAGGAAATTTTCTGGGATCATTGAACACTTGCTAAGGTCTCATTATAAAAAAATGGTAATGACAAACATTATTGAGATACTTTCAAAATATTGTAAAAAAAAACTTTTACCGCTTTTTTTAATATTCTAGAAAAATCAGAATGGACCCAAACTCATATGCAATGATAGGTACGGGGTTTTCCATTCCGATGAACTTTGAATGATTAAAAAATGTACATTATTGCACGAGTAATGGAACAATTCGTCCACCCGCTTATAAGTGAATCCATGAAGATAGCGGCATTCTAGCAGTAGAGCGGCAGCTGAAATAAAGGGACTTTTGAGTCCCGTTATCTCGAAAACTATCGATTTTTCGAAAAAAAAACAAATATAAGGGCCATTTCTGTAGATTACAAGACGAACTTCATTTTTTGTCTTAACAAAATTTTTTAATTCGCATAGTTTGGCAGATATTAGCGGGAAACCCATTTTTCGGGCCTCGAGGGGTCATTTTAAGCCCTTTCCCAGCTATTAATAAACTTTTTTTCGCTCGAAAGCATCCCCAAAGACCTAAGAATTGCGCCACAAGGGAAAACTGTACAGATTTATTTACAGCTTTGTCCCTTCATTTACTGGACTAATTTGGTTTTAACAAATTAAATGATGGGTCATGATATGGTAGTTTATAAACATATTTAATAATCTAATTTTAAAATACTAAACTTTAATACATTTTTTTGGCAATTTTAAAGGTTTAAAATTTTGAATTTTGAAAAAGTTCCTGTTAAAGGTGGTTTTTACATTTTTTAATCTAAGAGGACTAGTTTGCTAATTAAACAATTTTGTATTTTGACTAATAACGAAATCACCTAATTTAAATAACCGTATACAGGTTGTCCCAACTCTATTTATTCACTAAATATCTCTGCCCCTATACATAATACAGAAAAAACTTAAGATAAAAAATATGTATTTGGTTACATTAATTTTATTAAAAGTATTGGTAAAGATACAGGGTGCCTTAAAAACAGAGTTTTTATTGCTAAGTACGTTTTTTAATGTATATTTTGCCAGATTTTGACTCTACATTCAATTCTACATCAAAAATGTCAAATACACTATACGTAAATTATTGCTGATTTTTGAGATAATTAATAACTAATAAAGGGACTAAATCGGTCACTCTAACACTAACAGAATTATTTTTAAATAATTATAACAGAAAATAGAACTAAAAAACAGTTTAAACATTTACTATAGGATGTTCTGTTAATTGTTTTTATTCTTTAATCGTTTTTAATTATGACACGAGTAAATCAGATAAAACTACAATTTTAGGTCGTTATCTCAAAACCCAGCCAATAATTGATGTATAGTGTAATATAAATTTTTGATGTAGAATTAAAGAAAAGGTTAAAAGGCAAAATATACAGGACGTTCCATTTAAAAAAAACGTACTTAACAATGAAAACTCTGTTTTCGGGACACCCTGTATATTTACCAACACTGTACCCAAGGAAGGTTGAAGGTATATGTAAGCCCAATGCTATGGCCTATTCGATCAAAAAATGTCCAGCCAACTATGAAAATAACTATCATGATTGGCCTCCGCGATTTTGCGCAGTAGCATAATTTCACGAAATTTTATTATATGTTGCCTACTACTACCGTTTTCGGTCCGACGGCGCGCCGCATATGAAACCGTATATCCACTGTGTACCGTCGTCGTCTCACCAACCAAATTCCATGTTTCATTATCGTTTGCGCCGTATTAATTTTGATTGTTTTGCTTTGTGCTATTTTATTTTGTGGTTACAGAAGTTTTTTGGATTGATAAAAACCTTTTTATTTTAGTGATTAGTGTTTATTAAATTGTGTTTATAATTTTGTATTTATTGTTTGGTACTTATAATATCGTAACAAAATGACTAGAGGTTGTATGGTTTTGTCTTGCAAATCCAAGGGTAACATACATTTTTTACTTTAGTTAAGTATTTTTTATATTAAAATTAGGTGCTTCTTATGAGGCGCAATGTTAGGTAACCGAATAAATTATAAATTATAGAAAATGAAAGTGAGAAAAGTAAGGTAAGCTTAACAATCTTTAAGATGAATACCACAATGTTTGTGTATTTTTGTGGGTCTTTAAAAAGAGATTAGGTTTACACTTTCATTTAAAAATTTGATACATCTTTTTAAAGGATCAAAATTATCAATTACTCGGCAGACCAGGCAAATTTTAATATATACTGGTCCAACTAATTAAATGAAAGAAAGTACAATTTTATCTAAAAGATCCTTTTTGCTTCTTTTGTATTTGTTTATAAAGAAATTGGATTTTTGGTTCCTTAAACTTACATTATCAACTTTTTAAGGTCGACATACTGTAGGCACATAATATTTAAGGGATACGTTACAATGGATACCCACCAAAGGTTACTAAACATTTTAACCACTGTTATCCTGTCTCATGAATCTTTGTTAGTTGTGAAAACTATATGCCTTAAAAGCAGTTATAAAAAATTTTACTTTTTACGAACAACCAGAATCTTAGGATCTTTTACTCGGTGTAGATATAGATTACCTGTATAAGGTAACACTATTTTATTGTACTTTTATACAAATTATAAATTTACAAAATATTGTATGACCCTAAAACACAATCAACCAGTTCAAATTATGGTAAGTTTTTACTTTTCTTGATCCTTGCCGATTTTGATGATTTTTTGCATACAAATGCGCTGATTACAAATCTAAATTAAGTTTTTTTCGAAAACGTTTTATTTTTCAGATATCGATCCTTAAATATGATAATCAGATTAAACTCATTTACACTATCTTGCCCTTCTCTGCCCTGCACGCCTAGACAATTTTGTTCTACAGTAGTGGCCTTTCATATACCTTCAAACTTCCTTGGTTAGGAAACCAAAGTGAGGACCAAAAGTCCGGAATAAATTCAATTAAAATTCAGGTAATTAATTTTGGTAAAAACGCTAAAACACAGCTAGCTCGTTACCAATTGACTCATTTTTTGATACCTACTTCGTTTATACAAGATGTATGTATATGATCTATTTTTGTAAATGAAACTCCCTGTATATTATTGCATGTTTAGATTTACCGAAACATTCTAGACATATTTTATGTAGTACGTCCTATTTCCAAATAGTGATGAGCGAGACTGGTCTTGGTCTTGGTCTTGCAGCAAGACCAAGACCGCCTTTTCGCTTGCAAGACCAAGACCGGGGTATGCAAGACCAAGACCAAAACCGAGGAGTGCAAGGCTACGCAAGACCAAGACCGACCTGCAAGACTTCTGCGACTTTTTTTTAAATATTACAATATTTAATTTTTTTATTTGGCATGACAAAAAATGTGTTGAGAACTTCAAAAAAAGGCGATTATTTAATGAGTAGATGCCACTTACAGGGTGGATCAAAAATTTCCAAAATTTAGAAAAACATTATTTTTGTTCCACACTGTAAGAAGTGGCACCATTAGATTGCTTCTTAAAACTAAGATATACATGTAAAAGAGATGGATTAATAAAAATAAATGTTTTATGTCATATAGGAATACTTTTTATATAAATGGATTTTAAATATCACTTCCGGTTTAGATGAAAAAGTCAAAACAATACCAAAAGAATAATAATGATGTCATTTTTGTCAAAACCGAAAATGATATTTAAAAACCATCTACCTATCTACGTTGAGATTGTTCCTATATGACAGTTTCATAATTTTCAGCCTAATACACAGGGTCGTGATTTTTTAAATGAATTTTTGCCATAAATGTTTTTATTTTAACTTAAAAGCTAAAAATAAGAGAGTTTTCTTAAGTGGTAATAGATTCTTTGGAAAATTCTGAAATAGAAAATAGTTTCACAAATTTCGCCCTTTTCTATAATTTTTGTATGTTCAGTTTTTCACCATTATAAACGGTCTCGGAGATATTAGGCTTTGTCACACTATTGAGCCACCTTGTATATGCCAAATGTTTATAAAGTATTTGTACCAACCTTGTACGGCAAATGTTTGACTAATTGACAGAGAAAAAAATTATATGAATTGAAAACATTCCAGAATATTTTTTTAAAACCAATTACATATTAAAATCATTTTCTCGGAAATTTCACATCTGGTTGAAGTTAAAAGTTTTGTTAATGTCCACACAGTACACAGTTTTGTATTTGTTTTTATTTTATAAGCTTCTTTAAAAAAAATAATAATTCTTATCACTAAAATGTTTCTGTGTCACTTAATGTATAAAAGCAGGTTGTGTTAACTAAAAATGGGGCGCTATAAAAAAATAAACCCCTACATTTAAAATATGCTTTATAATCAAATAATTCAAATGTACGTGTAAGGTTAAAATCGGTATATTTTAAAATTTTAAGGCAAAAAATATAATCTCTATTTTTATTTTTAAGTATCAAAAAAAATATTTAATTTAAAATTACTTACTTTAAATTATAACTGCAAAAAGCAAGACCAGCACAGCTCTTGACAGGCAAAACCAAGACCAAGACCAAGACGGGGTGGTGCAAGACCAAGATCTTCCTTTGTCTTGCAAGACCAATACCAAGACCAGGCTTGCAAGACCAAGACTAGCCCGGTCTTGGTCTTGGTCTTGCTTTGCTCATCACTATTTCCAAAGTGTAAGGTTAGTGGGAAATTTTCGATTAAATAAAGAATTGGTTAATTAAAAATGTTCAGGCAGATGGTTAATTCGTCAAAAAATATTATTCTTTAGGAAAAACATCTATTCTTCGAGTTTCGTTAAATTTAACCATTTTGTTTTTGCAATATTCAATTTTAGTGTTATGTTATTTAATAATAATTATCAGCTGCAAAATGACAACTAATGACAACAAACGTGAACGACTGGTCTAACTCATTTAAATAATTAAACGAAAAATACTATTTTTCAATCAAATATTTATCGCTAACCCTTTACTTTAGGAATAGATACTACCAGAGTTTATTAATCTAAAGGGGGTTATGACATCCGCCATTTTGAAAAACACTTCTGTGACGTCAAGTAGGGCCAATTTCGGCCATGTTGGATTTTATGCCGGACAATGGCGTAGAATTGAGGTGGAAACGAAAAACTGCTTTTATTACGACGAAGAAAATTTATATTTGAAAAATATAAATAATTTAATTATTGAAATTAAAAATTAAAGCGACAACACGACGATGGCGTATCTTTTCAATGGTACCTACTATATTAAATATTTTAAAAATGAGAAAAAAATTAAAATGTTGTAGAAAATACTGATGATCGCTAATTTATTATAATTATGAGTACTTATTCTATTTTTAAACACACGATATTAAATTATTAACACCTTTTTTTCTTTAATAATACCCATGTATATTACGACGTTTATAACTTTTTATGAGCAAGTAAAGAAATTTGTGGTTTTTATTTTTTTTATCTTGGGACAGTCCACGAAGATTGAGGCCTAGTATTAACGCACCGTGGGTGTCTGAAGTGTGGTAAGAGAGAGTTTATTCACAAGATACTTAAATTCTGCAGTTAGCAGGTTCCACAGTCTTGACACTCTAGGGAGGAAGGAACGAAGAAAGCGGGAAGTTCGGGCCTTTCTAGCTGAACTGTAAAAAGATGCATAAAAGTTGCACTACGTGTTGCTCTGTTGGGAGCTGCCAGAGAAGGAATTATACTGCCAACTCCTCTGAGCAGAAGCCGTGAAAATACCTGTAAAAGAAAGACAGATTCCCTACAGCCCGTCGGTGGGCAAGGGAAGGAAGCTTTTCTGTAAGCGCCGGATCAGAAATGGACTTTTACAAGGTATCTTGAAGATCTTTGTAAGATTATAAAATATCCAACTCCGGATTAGATACTGAAAGCCATAGAATAATAACTTTTCTTTTTGGGAATTTATGACGGTGTTTTTGTATTACTTCATAAATATATAAACTTGTCTATTAATCCTTAATTTATTTTATTTTAAAAATTAATTATGTTACTTTTAAAAACTAGTTATTTTTTGTTTGTCCAAGCTAACATTTTTGTGTTGGCTTACATGTTCAAAAACAAAAATTACTAGACTCAACGCCAAAGCCGTGTCAATTTTTTTATTAATTTTTTTTGTGTTTGGGTGTGTTATTGCGTGTTTTAAAGTAATTAGTGAGATTAGAGATTACTCTGTAGTGTTTTTTTTGTGTGTGGACTATTTGACATTTTTTATATTTCATAATTTATTTTATTTTGGACTAAGTTTTTATTTTTATTGGTTTTAAGGAAAAACCACTAGAATAGATATTTTTTAGTGTATAAATCACAATGATTACTGTATTTCCAGTTTGGAAAGCTTCGAAACCCACTTCAGAGCTGTGATGAGTCGAAGGTAAGAAAATATAACCTAATAAATATTTTTTGAAAAATGATGGTATCAGAATAGTGATGTTGCAAAAGGTAAAATAACTCGTTTTAAGAGTATCATACTCTAAAAATACATCCTCAGATATGCCAAATATTTTAAGATTTAAATATATTTATGAATGTATTTTTTAGGATCGCATAATGGCAGTTGCTGATAATATAAAAAGCAAAATATGAAATTTATAAGTAACTTAGGCTTAATAAAAAAACCAAATGTGCAACGCATGAGAAGGAAATTTTCAAAAGGTTTAATGGAAAATAAAGATTTAGGAGGAAATAAAAATCTTTGGGGGTTTCTCGATGAAACCTGGATCTTCTCAAGCAGCTCTTTCCGCAGGTCTTGGCAGGATGACGATGTATACTTTAGTGGAAAGGTAAAACATTCTAATGACTAATTATATGCTAGAAAAAGAAATGTTCTTTCCTACACTTAAGGAAAAATTGAAGGGTCCATTTTTTTTTAAAACAAGGTAAAGCACTTTTACAATCCTCTAATAAAATTTTGTTTTGCCTTATAAATGATCACAGTTTTACACACCAACAAGCTGTAGAAGACCTGTTTCTCTTGTAGGAATATTTTTACAGCTTCTGCTCCGAAGCATTAGCCGTCATAATTCCTTCTTTTGTATACCCAATTAGAGCAAATTAAAAGTCTACTCAGATGCATTCCTTTATTGTCCACTTCTCATTTCCCACTTTTTTCAAACCTTCATCTCTAGAGTTTTGAGACTACGAAATCTTATCAGTAATTTACATCTGACTTCACTCTAGACACTCGTAGTATGTGAACACTTAGACTTTAAGCATAAGGGGTATCCTGAGAAAAATACACATATATGACAGATTCGGTAGATACCTCAGTTAGGGTCTCTTTCATACATAGGACATATGATTAAACCTGTAGCTCTTAGACAACGTTAAACTACAGAACACACTTGCTGCATTCTTATGAAACATTAAAGTATATTTAATTAAAAAACTAATAAAATACTTATATTTTCCTTAGATACATTATTCTACATGCTGGTTCAGAAAAAGGATTTGTTGATGGTGCCAGTAGAAGTTTTAAATCTAAAACAAAAACAGGAGATTACCATGGCGAGATGAAAGCTGAAAATTTTGAGATGTGGGTTAGAGATGATCTACTACCTAATTTGAAAATGACTATTTCATTTAAACACATTACATAAATGGCCACAGTAGTTGCCAAAATGCTTGAACTCACAAGCATCCATTTACAGTCCAGCTGCTAAAACGCCAAACCTACCACTTTGTCTGCTCTCTTATCTTAAAAGTGCATCCTATTGTGTTAATGATACTCTGAATAAATAAATGATTATTACTGTTTTGTTTTATTGGTTTTATAATTTAATATAGGAAGCAGCTAATGAAGTTATATCAGATGAAATAAATCGACTTATCTTTAGGCATCTTTAAAAAATATCGAACCATCTCTTATAGTGAGATATTTTATCAGGCTGTTCAACTGTAAAGACTTTGCCTGCAAATATAACAAAACATAACAGGTCTGTTTGATATTCAGAAATTGTGTACACTATTTTACATTTTTTTTACGTACCTAAGCGCTCTAATTGAAGGTGTATTTAAGGACTAAGTGTGTACAAAAAGTGTAAAATAGTTCAAACTATTTCTAAATAACAAACACTTAATAAATAACTATTAATCTGCACTACTGCGAAAATAATAATTTTTAATAAAATATCATGGCCAAACATCAAGCTTTCACAATTTATGCAAATATATGAACGGCAAGAAAAAAATACTGATGAATTTAGTTATTGTAATCTAACAACAATTTTTTTAAGATCTTAAAATTTTGAAACTCCCTTCCCTCAGTACGGTCCTGACTAAAATTCTTATATCAGCCAACTTAAATCTGAAAAATAAAAATTACTAATATGTAGGGATATTCGCATTGCCAACCTAAAAATGTTAGCTTGGACAAACTATACTTACGAACCATGCAGCGTCTTGATATTGCAGAATAATAGCAAGTTTTTCCACTTTGGCAATAAAATGAATTATTTTATGTAAAAAATGTGAATACAGGTTTATTGTTACAAAACTAAACTTTATTTGTTTCACAACTACAACACTACAATACATTTACAATTGCAAAAATTAGATAAAATACAACTGAAATTTTCACATTTTGAAATAGATATGGAAGAAAAGAACACAGTACTTAGTGGTATTATTTAATAATATTTTGTGGTATACTACATTTCACATTCTGAAACATAAAAATCATTTAAACATTAAAATCCTAATTATACAAACATTTTATTTAGGTATAATTTTAGTATTTAGTTTTTTGTTGTTACATATAAACATACCTATAAACATACCTAAAATAAAATAGTGTCAAAAACGAAATAAAAAAAGCAGCTTATAGTTTACAATTCTCAAAAAAATATTCATTTAAATTATAAAGTTTAATATCTACCAGCACCTTAAACATTTTTTTAATTTTTTTTTACAGTGGCCATGTGTTTTATATGAATGGGTAAATTATTATAAAATTAAATGCAATTGTAGTATGTCCCATTTTTGTACATTCTCAATCTGTCTTAGAAAGGTATTGTTTAATGTTCTTGTAGTGTAAACAGCTTGATACTCGCGACTTCTAACTAACGATCTGTTTTTACAGAAAAACAATATACATTCCTATTCTACATTGCAGCGACAGTTAGAAGACCATTTTGTTTAAATTTACCTCTGCATGTTTCTTTAAATGTAAGACCAAGAATCGTTCTTTTGTTTATGTAGCAAAACATCTAACAGGCATCTATTATATAACAATCATATTTATTATTATTATTATTATTATTATTATTATTATTATTATTAAATTCTTTATTTAGCAAATATTTCAGCTAATCAATAATTTACATAGGCAACAGAATATAGTTAAAATGAATTATAATAAATGTTACAGCTAATAAAACTAAAAAAATTGGTAGTCACAGCCACATTAAACTATTTATAAATGTAAGTCACAAACGTAATAAATAAAAATTAAAAAATAAAAACAAAAGAAACATTGAGTAGACAAATAACAAACAACACCAAACAATAAATCAAATTCAACTTAGCTCTAATAATTAGTTAGTAAATTATTAAACAATAAAGTCCCAATCATTTTAGAATATTGTGCGGCACTCATTGCAAATATATCCAGTTTGTCAGAAAGTTGGTTATATTGGCTGCACATTGTGTAAATAGGCGATATTATTTGGTTGTTGGCAGCCCTTGCAAGATAAAACAAAGAATTTGATCTCGTGTTCTTATTTGGTACTCGAAAGTTTAACTTACTTACAAGTTCCTCGCAGTCCACTTCATTTCTACACAATCTAAACAAAAACTTTAGCGCAAGGTAGGTTTACATCAGTTAAGTTTTTACTTGTGAAAGGCAAATCTAAAAATTATAAATTATATTTTAAAACATGTCTTTTTCAATATAATATACCAAGTAATTGGTGGATAAGTAAGTATCCAAAAATTTTTAAATACAATTAAAGAATGTAACTAACCGCAAACTTAGTAAATGTGCAGAATAATGGGGAAAAATATTAAATACACATTCTGTAGGTACATTAATGCATTTTTGGATTCCTTATAAAATTTTACCCATAGTCTTATAGCATATACCTAAAGTTGATCAGTTCTAAGTATAAGCAACTTAATATTGACATATTTACTTTCTTGACAACAAATTACTACAATTAAAGTCACACAAAAATTCCAATTTACTTACTAATAAAGGTGGGTTTAAACAGAAATTTAATTTAATTTTAATTTAACCTAATTTATGGTTTAATTTTATTTTTACCACCCTCGTTCATACAAAAATTTATGAAACTTAAAAATATTAAATTTAACCAATAAAATATGTCTATTTGCGTCTGCGCAAAACAAACATGTCATTTTATTTTTATTTAAATAAAAATTCACAACCTAACTAACAAAAAACAGGTAAACAACAAGCTGATTATTATTTGTGCTGTCAATTGAAATACTTCAAAAGTCAAAAAATTCGGTATTAATTGCCAGCTGATTTCTCAAGCATGCGCATTACCGATCATTTAATTTAATTTAAGGTGGGTTCAAACAGAAATTTAATTTAATTTTAATTTAACCTAATTTATGGTTTAATTTTATTTTTAACACCCTCGTTCATACAAAAATTTATGAAACTTAAAAATATTAAATTTAACCAATAAAATATGTCTATTTGCGTCTGCGCAAAACAAACATGTCATTTTATTTTTATTTAAATAAAAATTCACAACCTAACTAACAAAAAACAGGTAAACAACAAGCTGATTATTATTTTTGCTGTCAATTAAAATATTGAAATACTTCAAAAGTTAAAAAATTCGGTGTTAATTGCTAGCTGATTTCTCAAGCATGCGCATTACCAATCATTTAATTTAATTTAGTTCTAAAAGATAAAAGTTGGCCAACTTTTAAATTAAATCTTAAATTCGGTCATTTGTATGAACGTCTCAATATGAAACCGTTGATTTAACTTTTTAAATTAAGTAAAATTAAATGCTAAATTAAATTAAATTTCTGTTTGAACCCACCTAGTTCTAAAAGATAAAAGTTGGCCAACTTTTAAATTAAATCCTAAATTCGGTCCTTTGTATGAACGTCTCAATATGAAACCGTTGATTTCACTTTTTAAATTAAGTAAAATTAAATTAAATTTCTGTTTGAACCCACCTTAACTGTGTAACTACATCCAGAGTTGTGAAGAGTCACTGGTGGACTTAAAACTGTGTCTGTGTTATCCGAGGTGTAATAATGCAAACTGGATGGAACTGCTACAATAAAAAAATACATGTTAGTAAAAGCAGCAAACCTTCCCTTTTTTTATTAATCGTCTTTTTCCTTTCTAATCAGGATCTAATAATCTCATGTTTTGCAATTTTTCTGGAACCGACATATAAAAATCGTCTTTTTTAACATGCTCCGAGCAAATGACAGAATTCTTATGGGGAACACAACTTTTTGGTCTATTGCGCACTAAAGACTAATTAAAACTACACGACTAAATACTACCAAAAACAATATAATAAAAACAGTCAAAACCAATAAAATATCAACTCTGTACACAAATAGTTGCGACTGCAAAAATAACACCATAAAAAGCTTCGACTTGTGGCACGACTCTGTCCACAGCTGATAATGCTAGTAACTTTTAGTGTTACCGAACAGGGCCGCCAACACAAGCCGTACTTTTCACCTCACGTCTTGGACTTTGCGAGCTGCACCCAAATAGTGCACGATGACGTCATATGACCTTGAATGGCCACGTGTGCGATACGTCATATCACCCCCCTCCACTTGACCTTGAACTGACTGGAGGGGGGTGATATGATGTATCGCACACGTGGCCATTCAAGGTCATATGACGTCATCGTGCACTATTTGGGTGCAGCTCGGGTATTTGTTTACTTGACCTTGATAATAACTGCGCATGCATGCTCCTTCCACTCTTTTGCTTTTCGACCTTGAACTTTGTTAAGCAGGCGTGCCTTTCCCACTCTTCAATTTATAAAATTTGACCTTGGGCATTGTGGGGGGAGGTTTATAAAATTTGGCCTTGGGTCTGGTGTGGGGGTATTGTGGTGGGGGGTGTATCATTTATAAAATTTAACCTTGTCTGGCGGGTATTGTGGTGGGGCATGTCATATAAATAAAGTCTAGCGAGCATATGTGTTGTTATATAAATTTTGGCTGTTACGTGTAACTTGTGTGCGAGTGATTGTTTATTAAAAGGTACAATTGTTGATATTAAATAATACATTTTTAACTATGAGCATTACTAAAGAAACTTTAGATAATATTAATGGAATGATAAATAAAGAAACTGAAATTTTTAACCGCAGAAAACTAACTGATTTAATTGCTGGGATCGCTTACATTATAAAAAAAATTACTCCGATGAATACTCAGTTTGGAAAAACGGTTCTTGTTACACTATTCGATCAAGTTAATAGCGAAACATTTGCAGTATTTTTACCTAGTCGTGTTTCCGACAATATGTCAAACGATATTTTTTCAGCAATGAATGCTTCAAATGGCAAATACACATTAACTTATTTGGGGCAGAGTAATCGTGTGTTTCCCAATAATTATAGTAATTCTAAAGCGCTAATAACTTTTGGTTGTTTGGAATAAATGAAAAACATATATTTTTCTTAATTTAGTGTAATGTATCATAGTTAAAAATTAATTATATATATATATATCCGATCAAAACTTGCACATAGTAAAGTACAGCCGTATTTTTTTTCTTTGTAATTAAAGATGTTGGGCGATTTGATAACTGGTGATGAGTGTAAATACACGTATGTGTTTTGGTTGGGGTTCAAGTTAAGAGATATGGCCCATGAGATCCAGGACTATGCCAATGAAATGGGTGATGAAGTAACATTGACCGAATATAGAAAATTTACAAAGGATACTACAGTTTTGCTAGCAGGAGCACACCTATGTGACATGTATGTGTATGGTTCCTTAACCCTCGAAACATTTTGTATGGAAATGATTGATCAAGATTTAAAAGAATACCTTATCAACATACCGCACCTACCCGCAGAAATATCAACAAAGTATGAGTTGATTCCCTCCATCAATCGATCCGCTGATGGCACAAACCAAGATGTCATAGAAAATGCAGAGCCAGAGCCGAATCCTGCACCCCCAATACCCGCTGATGACGAGGGAGTTTATGTCTGATGAAAAAATCAAATGCATTATAATATGTATATGTATTTAAATAATGTAATTACCAATTGTGAAATAAATATGTTTAGTAAAATACTGTTGCTTTAATTTTGTAGTTTTATAACATTGATATTGTGTTTAAAAAATAATGAGGGCTATATAAGTAAAAACTTGCTAGTAAAATCATTTAGTTTAAGTTAATCATGGGTGGTGTTAGCAATAACATTGATAAATTTGGTCGTCAGGGTATGCATGGAAAAGCACAAAAACTCCGTGGTTTGCCAGGAGTTGGATTCCAGCTTACCGCTGATGGCCAATATGATATTGTAGGAAAGCGTCTAACTAATGTCGCCGCACCTATAGCAGCTAGTGATGCAGCTAATTGGGGATTTGTGAAGCAAGAAGTTCATGGACTTCGCACCCAAATGACTAAGTTAATAAATGAGGATGTTATTAACAATTATTCTGCAAAATTCAAGAAAATAGAGCAGCTTGAAAAATATGTTCTTAATTTGGATCTGATAAAATTATATGAAAGGTTAGAAAATAATGAAAAAAAATTTCGAAAAATGGAGAAGACTGTTCACGAATTTATTAGCAAGCATGATTTGTTATAATATCCTACTTGGTTTAATAAAAAAACAATTTTTTACAATATGTGTTTTATTTCTTAAAAAACAACTTTTACTATAATTTTAAAACATTATAATTAATAAAAATTACACAATATCTTTTGAATCTATCCAAGAGTTGTACTGATCTGGAAATCCCAACCATTTTACAAACATTTGATTCTTTTGGTTTTTTCTACGTTTGCGGAGTACTTTTTCCACCAAATAAACATCGGGACTCTTCGTTTTCTGTAGTTCTGCTTCGTAAAAACTTCCCAAAATAGGCTGGCCCTCTGTGGACTCCAAAATATATGTTGGTGGATTTGTAACATTGACTTTTACTATTTTGAATAGCTCAGTCGACCATGATGGCATATAACCTTTATCAAAAATGCTTTTATATTTGCTTATGCGAACCACATCGCCTAAGTGAAACTTAAACTTTTTGGCATAACTTTAATATGATTATATGCATTAATCACGGTTTGTGGCTTTACATCAATCGGCCTCATTGCAATAGTGCGATGTTTGGTGGTATTGTAGGTTTTTGTTACACCTTTCAAAATATGTATCCATTTAAAAGAGCCTCTTAATGAAAACTGTTTATATAAAATATTTTTTAACGTCCTTATGACTCTCTCAACAATTGATGCCTTTTTTGTGCTATATGTTGAGTAATGATTAATTTTGTGTGTTTTCATAAGAGCTTGAAAATGTTTATTAAAGAATTCTTTGCCCAAATCACTTTGTATGTTATCCGGCGTATATTTAGCCTCTTTAATAATATTTTTCATTGCTCGAGTAACTTCGCTTCCGGTCTTGTTTTTGAGCGCTCGCGTGTACACATATTTTGAGTAACAATTTATGCATACAAGTATATAGTGATATCCGTCGTTCCCGTCGGCATATTGTTGCATTTCTGCCAAATCAATTTGCCACAAGTCATGGTATCCTTTAATTATTGTATGTCTTCTCATAAAATTTTTTCTTGCAACCCTATGAAGTTCATTAACTACTTTACTTTTTTCCGTGCTTGGATCCATATCTTCAGTCGCTACTACAATATGGTGTAGTGTACTAAGCAAAATAAGCTGATGTATTTCTTAATAAACAATACCCTCTTCGCGAAGTTCCTCTATAATTGACATAATTTCATTATTATGCCCCGTATGGCCTGCCATTGTTGAACTAACCAACAATCGCAACCGGTCAACTAACTCCTTGGGTTTATTCCAATAGACATATTCGGATTGTTTTGTAGAAAAGTGTTTTTTTGACGGTAGCTGAAAGTTTCCTTTTTTTCGTATTGAACTACCTAATTTAGTTCCCATCATTAACGGTTTTATAATATTAATGTACTTTTTCCACTTGGTTTCCCTTAAACCTTTTTGAATATTATAGCCATCATAAACGGCATCAGTCAGTTCCAAAATATGCTTATAGTTTTGTAAGACAGGTGTACTTATCTCACTCTCATTACCCAATATGGGCGGGTTTTTTAAAAATAATAAGTCGTATAGTTCATGCTCGCCATCAAATGTGGCCACATTTTGGTTATTTTGATCATAAAATAATACTTTTCCATTTTTAAAACGAACTTCCATTTTACCTATATAAAATTTCTTTTTATCGTGTTTTTTATGTACTCCATATACGGTGTCATATAAGGAGGGCTTGTGATGTAGTCCATTTAAATAGGAATCGAGAATTTTCTGTAACACCATGCCACTTGACCCATAAGTTGATGTCGATTTGTTTGACGGAGATGGTGTTAGAAATGGATTTGAGTCATCTTCTTCTTCTTGTAACGGTTCCCCCGATATAAAGAGACTTTTTGGTTTTCTTTTATAATCTTGATGTGCTATCGGAGTCGAAGATTCCATTATACTTGGTGACTCTTCTAACGACTCTTTTAGCATCCCCAATGTAGGTGTGTCCATACTGCTAGTTTGCGTTGTTACTGTAGCCACATTAGGCCTTTGTTGAAAGCTTGTACCCTGTTGCCGCTGTTGCTGTTGCTGCTTTACGACATTAGATATGGAGGTCAACGGTTTGGAAATGGGTTCATAAAATTTCTCTAACTCAGAGTTATCTCTTACATTAGCTGCTTTAATTTGTTTAAATTTTTTCCTTACAGCATCCGTAATTTCTATAAGTTTTCGTTTTAAATCTATTTGTTCATCCATAATGACAACAAAGACGATGTTGTTCTGATGTCATACAATGACGTAGTGATTATTTTATTCTAATGCTACACAAATATATAACTATCCAAGCCTTTTCGATATCTGCCCGAATTTAATTCACTATCCTTATCGATAACCAAAAAGCCATATTTATTGTCCCAACATCGAGAACACATCTCTTGAAATTGTGGGAAAGTGATATCGGGTGCAACGTGATCAGAGAAAATATGACGTAAATTCATTTCGTCCTGCTTAAACATAATAATAAAATTTGCATTGTCACGCACAAGTTGCTTCGGAACTCGTGAATAGGTTTGAGCTAAATAAAAAGCATCTACATTTTTATGACGTCCCATGCTAAAATACGATCGTATTACATCTTGGTTTTCACACATTACATCGTCGAATATAAAAATTGAATTTTGTTTTGCATCCGAGGGCTCCACAATATCAGTTGCCTCACTAAAAGTGTAGTATCCAAGTCCTTTAATGGGAGTTAAAATGTTTTTTAAATACTCATATTTTGGTTGATATAATGACTTTGAATAAATATAAACATTTTCAAAACGTAACCCCATAGGATGTGTAAGCAGTGAAATCATAACATTTGTCTTTCCACAATTAGATGGTCCAATAAGTAAGCCACGGATCGACAATGGTAACAAAGGGCCATGTTTTCTAAAATGGGTTTGGCTGCCAGACCCGATTTTTTCATCCAAATTGAGGATATTAAATTTTTCTTTCAAACATACAATACGCATATTTTATATAAAAGTAAAAACACGTTTTTAATTTCAATCAGTCAGATGTCACTTGTCAAACGAAGTGGACAGTCTCATCATTCAAATAAGACTGGCAAGGGATTAGTTAACTCATTAATTAATAGTCTCCCGTTCGAGTTACATATACCAGGCTATCAATATTGTGGTCCTGGTACAAAAGTTGAAAAACGTGTAGCTAGAGGTGATCAGGGCATTAATCCGTTGGATGCTGCATGCAAAAAACACGACATATCCTATTTAAATAATAAAAATAATTTAAAAGCGAGACATCAGGCCGATTACGAGTTGGAACAGCGAGCTTGGGAGAGAGTGAAATCAAAAGAAGCAGGCGCTAGTGAAAAAGCTGCTGCTTGGTTAGTTACAAACATAATGAAAGCCAAACAACGTTTTGGTATGGGCGGTGGTGGCGATGTTAAAAAAATGCAAATAAAAAGAAAATTAACGTGCAAGAAAAAACGTAAATGTAAGGGTATACAAAAAGTAGCTTTCGGATCGGCTCTTAGACAACCCATTCGTTCGGAATTACTACGAGCTGGCGGCAAAAAACTTGTCGAAAAAAACTTAATGAAGGCATCAAAAATCGCTTTAAGTGCAGCACGTAAGAATTTAAAAGCAGCAGGTGGTAAACGAAAAATTCGCACCCCCAGAATTATACCAATTCCGAAGCAGGGTGGTGTATTACCTTTAATTCCAATATTTGCGGGGCTTTCAGCTTTAGGATCTTTAGCTGGAGGCGTGGCTGGGGTTATACGTGCGATACGAAGTACGAAAAATGAGAAACAAAACAAAACTGGATCATCATTGCAACTAAAATCAGCACCAAAAAATGGTTTCGGTCTCTTCCTTAAACCATATCGATCAGGCTTAGGTTTATACATGAGTCATAAAAGACAAACAAAAAACTAATAAAGTCCCTACCTCAACGTCCACTGTCTAACATAGATTTGGAGCATTACGCTGCCCAAATGAAAATACCGCATTTTATAGGCGTATTTATGCGAGACTTCTTACCATTAAACGGACCCAAACGATACGAAGCAGCAATTGTTAATTTGGACAGTATACATGGGGATGGGACACATTGGGTTGCATATAGAAAGCACGCATCGAATGTAACATACTACGATAGCTTCGGTGACTTAAAACCACCTTTGGAACTAATAAAATATCTAAAAAGCGGTCTCGAAGCAGCTAAAAATATCGAGTATACATATGAACGGCGGCAAAAATTTGACACAGTCTGGTGTGGGCATTTGTGCTTACAGTTTCTGTCTACATAAAAGTATATATAGACAACAATATGTCTTTAAATCCAAAGATGGATCGTGAAAGCTACAAGAAAATGCATTTATCCCTAAAGGCCTTTTCTCGGTGCGGTAACAGCCTACTGAAAATGACTGTGGGAGAACTACAAAACATGCCTAAAGAAGTAATGATTGCTTGTGTCCCAAAAGAGATTGCCTTAGTGTGGGATAAGCTGCCGGAAAATTTAAAAAACGATATTGATATACTAAAATATCAGTATTGTACAGAGCAACATAAACAAAAACTCATTAAAGAAGAAAGCGACAATACAATTGTTGGAGCGAAAAGGTTATTTTGCTGTTATTGTAAAGTAAACGATATACATATTCATGCAGAAAATGCTATAAAGTCGCCAAAATCAATAAAGAGATTTAAAAGTCTCAATTGTTTAAATTGTTGCAGGCAACAATAAAAATACCTACAAACTTATAATTAAAATCAGTCATGTCACACACATTCACGCTCACGGGTCGGAATAGCGTCCTAAGCTCCAACTTTTACCCACCAATTGAACTGAATACAGCAAACCAATATGGGTTAGCACTCTTGGGATTCTATAGTTACAATTCCATTTTCAACATTAATGAAAGGAACAACTCTTTTGGGTACCGAAAGAAAATAGGAGAGAGTCCAACCATATTAAACATAAGTCCTGGAGCTTATGAAATAAGCGATATTGAAAAAGCCATGATTACAGCATTACAAACATCTACCAACGATAAAGATGAGAAAATTCTATCATTAATACCCAATAATAACACGTTAAAGTGTGAAATAATGTCCAAATACATGATTGATTTTACTTGTGCAAACAGCATTGGTAAAGTAATTGGGTTTGAAAGGAGCTTGTTAAAAATTGGGCAGAAACATGAATCCACATCGCAAGTAGATATTATGAATGTACGTATAATAAGAGTTGACTGCAACATAACAGCTGGTGCACATTTAAATTCAAAGGAATGTCACATACTATATGAATTTGACATAGATGTCGAACCAGGTTATAAAATAACTAAAGAACCCCAAAATATTATTTATATGCCGCTTACACCTAATGGTTGTCAGTTCATAGATAACATTACACTACGCATATTGGACGATAACGGCGAGCTGATAGACTTTAGAGGAGAGAAAATTATTGTTAAGTTGGAATTGAAAAAAATTTCCTAAAGTATGGGCTTTTGCTTTAATAGACAATTTAATTTGTTGTCTTCAATTCAACAAAAACATAAAAATAAAAAGGCAATCCAGCCGACACTCATTCATAGTTCAAATCTTCAAGTGAAAGGACATCGTAGCAGCAGCAGCAGCCGTCGACAACGGCCGCTCTCAACCAAGGATTTAATTTTTTTAAAGTCGATCGGGCTAAAAATAAGAAGTAAATAATGTTTTTGACCAGTGAGAAAATTGAAGTTTTCAACGAGCCTATCCTAGATAACTCTATTGTAAGTTTACAAGAACACACGTATAAACCTTATGGGTCACCTGCATTTGGAAACTCTGACGAAATACGCATTCCAATCCATTTTCAAGATGTAATTTTGGATGTATCTGATAGCTACATTTATATTGAAGGTACTTTTAAGCCTAAAGACGCAACCAAAAAATGTTATTTGTCCAACAATGCCCTAGCCTTTCTATTTGACGAGATACGTTTCGAAATGGCCGGTGTACCTGTCTCCTTTTCGAGGAAACCTGGTATAACTACAACGTTAAAAACTATGGTTTCATATGGTTCACAACAAGCGAAAAGTCTTTTACCAATTGGTTGGGGTTTAAACGAAAATAATCAATCTATTTTAGATGCCAATAGCGGTGTTTTTTCAGGCAAATTACCTCTAAAATATCTTATGGGATTCGCAGAGGACTACACGAGGGGCATCTTCAATATAAAACTAGAACTTATTTTAATAATTGCTAGGACTTTTTCAAACTCATATATTGGCGAATCCGATGCCGATATCAAAATCAACAAAATAGAATGGAAAATCCGTCACATTACCCCAGATGATCGCCAAAAAGTGAAAATCCTGTCACGGATCAACAAAGGTGGCAACAACGCAGATATACAAATGTCATATCGAAATTGGGACCTATATCAGCTTCCTGCTCTCCGCCAAACAGCATCAGATGTTTGGGCCGTAAGAACTAGTACCAATTTGGAGAAACCTCGATTCATTATACTTTCATTTCAAAGTAATGAAAATATTGACAACAGACAACATGATGCTACAAAGTTTAAAACAGCTGATATATGCGATGTTAGGTTGTACCTAAATTCAACTGTATATCCATATGAAAGATGGAACATTGATTTTTCGAAAAAATTTTTGGACCAGCATATTATTTATACGAGAGTTTCCAGAAAATTTTCTATGGCCGCGAAATAAATGACCCAATGCTGGATATAACCGATTATTTTTCAAATCCCGTTTTTGTAATAGATTGTAGCCATCAAAGTGAAACAATTAAGACATCTACGGTTGATGTGAAACTTGAATTTACTACAAATAAGAGCCAATTTCCGAAGGATACAAAGGTCAACGCGTTAATAATACACGATTGCTTTTTTACATATAATATGGTGAACGGTAATGTCCACAATAAATTTGTATAATTGTAAACCACAACAATGTATTTTATTAACAAATAAATGTTTAATTTTTTAATTTGTGTATTTTATTTCCCCAAAACCCACAAATCTTTAAAGTGTAAAATCTACACTCCATAGAGCACACTAGATTGTGTTAAAAGTAAAGCGGTTATAGCCCCGACCAACGTTAACTTATCTAGTGCCAAAATTTCATGCTCTAAAAGCCACACCTTTGTACTCGAAGTAACACCTTTTTGCACAACATAGAACATAATTTTCTTTTTGCTGGTTGGCAATACTGCATTTTGACAGACATGAGTTAGCGCGGCTTTGTTATAAAACATTATTTTTTTATTTATCGGAGAACATACATACAAAAAACAAACAAACGGATGAGCACAAGGTACAATTATCTGCTATAAAGCGATTACAGCAACAATAAATGGTACATAATATGTTTTTTTATTGTTTTTAGATACTTTTATATGCTATTTTACGAATGCATAGCATTCTTGACGGTTCACTTGGGTTTTTGGCAAAGTGTGGAAGCAATACACCAACAAAATGGCAGACTCTTAACAAGGAACAAATCGTAGGATATGTTGAAAATTGAGTCGACAAAAACACACAATATTCTAAACAAAGAGTGAAAAAAAATGTAAAATGAATGTGTTTTTTTATAAAAAATATATTTTGCCATGCGTTCCCATATAACGAACAATCACTACCAGGTTTAATGATAAGTAAATTAATACTATGTGAAAGAAAACTTGCTTAGACAGCTACTATGTCTTTATCTATTGAAGATAGAGTCCTATTTATTATTATATTTTAAAATTTGTATCTTGGTCTCTGGTCTCGGAAGCTTCAATTACAATTTTCATAAATTGTTTCAATTTACATTGTTTAACGTTTTAAAATTATGTAAAATGGTTTCGTTAATTAGTAAATCTGACCTTATATCCCAAAACCCTTCTTTTTGGGTGTCATATCTCACTATTGTGTTATAAAATATTCCTTAAGATAGATCTTTTTATCCATTTGGGTATATATATAAATTTTTATATATATATATATATATATATATATATATATATATATATATATATATATATATATATATATTTCACCATTCATACGAGAGCACTCTGTATATTTTAAGTTTATTTATATTAAAAAGTGTGTATTAGACAGACGCTTTATCATATTTTGAAAGCTTGGAGATTATTTTTTAGTTTGGTCTCGAAAGCTTAAATTGTAATTTTCTAATTTTTGTTTTAGCGTTTTAAAATTGTGTAGCAAATTGTTATGTATTTATATTTAAAAGTATTTATATAAACACTTTTGTGAGTTTCAGATTACTCATTGTATGATTGGTTGCATATAGTGTACGTTGTTTTCTATGATCTTCGAGCATTTACCCAGTGGAGGCCACCATGCCTTTCACTTTTATCTCTGAACAAGCAATCATTAACACAAAGTTTATTAAAATATGAGAGCTGTCTATTGGTTTTGACGACCTCTATTATTTGTAGCATTTATATAGAACTGTTTTATTGTCAAAGGTATATTAATTACCTAATCAAATTGTATGTAAGTAAAATCAATATAGCGTTTTCTTTTAATATGTATTATGACACGATTTTTGTAATGTATATATAGAGTGTATAATAAACAACAACATTTCTTTTGGGAGAGTCCCCAAATCTCACCCTATTATAGAAAGATTTTGGGGGCTTTCTGATTATTTTTTGTAATATTGCATAACTGGCTGCTTTATTAAGTAATGAAAGATATATATAGATGGCGCATGGTGTACCACTTCATGAAAATAAAATAAAAAACTGCATAGGCACAGGAGACCGCAAGTTTAAATATTAACTTATAGGTGGCCAGTAAAAAGTTTTGTGTATTTTTATCCTACCCTTGTATGCCGGAGTCATTTTAATTCAAATAGGAGTTCTAAACATATGCACATGTGACAGCATTGTATGTTGGGTAGGCCAGCTTGACTACAATCGATTGTTATATAATACGGTAAGATTTTGGACAGTCGCTACCTCAGAGGGGCGCCAATCTAAAATGGCGCCCCAAGAGGTAAAGACTGTTCAATTTCTTACCGTATGTATAACAAAGCACGCTGTCCTTTTGTTTTTTTTGATTCAAACTATTATGGTCATTGAGCACGCAAATTAAATAAAAAGCATCATTTTAATACATGATTAAGTACATCTTTAAGTTTAACTATATAATATTTTGATATGTTACTTCAAACAATAATTAATGGTCATTGGTCATGGCAAATTAAACACAAAATAATTTTATTAATAATTTTATTTAAAAACGTGATACATCAATTTCTTGTTGTATAACACCAACAACAAAAAACTATTATTTTGTAATTCAAACAAGCACAGAAATTAAATACTCTTACAAAAACGTTGCTTTAATACATAGATACGTGCACTTTTTCAAAAAGTGTGTCTACAGTATAATAATAGAAAACTTCAATCACTGATACAAAGTTTATTGAAATATGAAAGCTGTCTTCTGGTTTTGGCAGCGTTTCTTTTTAAACACATGAGTTCTTGTTGAACTTGAAACAATTTCTTTTCGCACGCTAAAATGTCTTTCTCATCTGCTGTTTTTTGTCGTAGTAGCATTTTTTTGGATTGTAATGCATCTGAAATAACACGGCGTCGCCGAGTGCAGTCGATGTTCATTATCCAGTCTTCATCTTCGCCATTCGCTATGTCTGACGTAGCGTTGTTAGAGACTTCTTTGATGACGGTGGTGGTAGCGTTTGAAATGCCTGGCTTGGCGATATCTAGGCAAATTGTGGTGGCTGGAGCAGGTGAAATCCATTCAAAATCCAAACCATTTGTTTGGTTGTTGGTCGTGTCTAAAGCTACGTTGTTTAAACTAGTTGCTGGTTTTGGTGCTGTGGGCAAGGGGGCGCTTTCAAAAAGTGTTTTTTGTCTTGCACTGCCGCAACCTTTTGAATTGTTGGTTGTCGCGGGCAGGGGGGTGCTTTCAAAACGTGTTTTTTTTCCCGCGCCAGCACCACAACGCTTTGAAACCCTCTTTCTTTTTGTCGTTTTGGGCATCACTTGTGTCGTCACGGCACTTTGTGGGGCAGTTAGAAGATTTTTTAAAATTTTGTCTGTCCTCGAGGTGTTTGGTGCTGCTGCCGGTTGCACAATAACATCGCTCAGGATGTTCACACACTGAGGTTGCTGTTTAGCGATGTCTTTCTGTGTCGGGAATGCTGAATACAGGTCATCCATTACACTATTCAACTGACTTTCACTCGGCGGCGTTGATGTAATGAATTCAATGTCAATGGGGTCCGCCAGGTTACATTCGTCTTCGATGTGTGTTTGGGTGTCTTTCCCAAAACCAAAATAGTTAAGGAGGGATTGGCTTTGACTCATGTTATGCGCACACAAACACACGTACGCGAACTTTAAATATCGGTTAGGAGTTTTTTTTCTTTTTTTAACATGCACTTAACTTCAGACAATGTATAAATAAGGCTTCACTTTGAACTGAATGCATATGTTGTATCCAAACCATTCTTTATAGTGATTTCCACCACTCTCTCGCCCAATGCATACCCCCACTGTTCACACTCTTCAAGGACACCGTCTTTCAATGCGGTTGTGGTGGTGGTACAAAGCAAATACAATAGTGAATAATATGTTACAAATATTTAGTTAGACTAATTTTCTAATATTTTACAAATAATTAAACATTTACTGAGAAAAAGTAACATGTAAAAAAAAGTTTCAACCGCTTTCGATACACACACACTTATGGCATTTGGGTTGCGCTATTTTTTCACAAAAATGACTGCACAATGCATATATACAATAGCGGGTAATATTTTACAAATAAATAAATCAATAAATTCAACAGAAAAGTGACAAGTTTAATAAAAAATAAATTAGTTACAAATAAATAATACAACATAAAAAAAGGTATGGATTTTCCAGTAAAATTTAATTTTATTGTGTTAGAACCGTTTCAAACTCTTCCAACAAACGTTGTAATTTTTGCTCATCTGTAAGCAACGATTCTAACACAATTTGTAAGTTGCGAACATTTTCATTTGGATCAGTTTCATAAAATTGTATGTCCGTATGACCCCAAGGTAGAGTTTTGGTAGACCCGGGAATTACATAACGCTTATCATCCATACTGCTCAAAGCTATCTTGTTTATAACCTGCGTATAAACATCATGTAATTCACTTCGAAAAGTTCTCATTTTACGGAAAATTAAACCTCCGCGTTCAACAATGTTTTCATAGTCCTCAATATGGAGTTCTTTTTTAACAACTGATTGTTTAATGCCTTTTGCTTTCTTTAATTCACTATTTAATGATTTCACATAATAAGCTTTGGCTCCGGTGCCATAAAAACCAACAATCGGATCACATGGAAACTCATCTTTCATCTTACCGGGAACCGATTCACTTTTAATTATATTAAATTGATTTTGTTGTGGGAAATTTGATGTGTCGAACCTATCGGGGTTTTCCGATATTACGTGATAGAAATCATCTGTGAACACTTTTAAAATGAGAGAATCTGTATCAGTATAAAGCAAGGACGCGTCACTGCCAAATTTTTGTTTAATGAAATTGTAAAAGAAATCATAAATAACTGTTTTCGAAATATCGAGTATGGAAAACCCAATGTATATTGGTTTATCATATATATATTTGACTCTAGACATATGTATGGCGACCATGTCTTCAGTAAAAATTGAGCAAGTATTATAGTTGGGTCGGGCAATTAATGCCCTTGCTCCAACTCTACCAACAGAATTGTCCCATTGTGTAACTATTTTTATGTCTTTGCGGTTTTCCACATTTTCCATTGTTTTTCCGAAAACAGCATTTATAAACAATTTAAACAAATCTCTACCAAACTTTGTTGTTGCCGAATTCCGCAATACCGTATTAAAATCAACGTATGTTTTTAACCACTTCGATTGTTGAAACGCTAAAATTCTATATGTTTGCATTACCATTAACCCGTTATTGATAGCCTGTTTTAATGTTCTGTAGTGAACAATATACCGTTTTTTATCGTTCAAATTAGGAATTAATTTTTTATGATTAGATTTTTCTACTGGCGGGGTGATGTTTTCCACTAAGAATGGAAGATCTGAATGTGCATCATGCAATTCTTGCGGGTAATGCACATCCACTTCTAAAACATATCCCAGTGGACTGTCATCGCCAACGTCCATAATATTTAAATTTAAAATTTCATGTTCCGACAACCATCTAAAACCGGAAAATGGTAATGATTGGGACATACTGTGACCATAAAGATTAGTGGCATCTAAATATGTAATAAAAGATGACGGTTCCGTGGGATCGTAATTTGGTAGATATTTGTTATTGGCAACGTGTTTCCTTTCCGTACACTGACTTATACCGCCGCGAATACCTTTCTTGAAAAAGTTAAGCATGTCAATATCCGTTAATAGCTCTAGCTCTACATTGGTCATACGTAACATACAGTCCATCGACAAACTCGGGAGGCTGTAATAATGCGCGCTATCTAGCTTATAAACTTGTAAACAAGTATCGCGAAATTGCTCAAAAATATCACTTAATAACAAAACGTCTGACTTTAAATATAAATCCGAATAATCTCCTAAATTTTTACACTGAAACAATTGCCATACTCTTTTCGCTCGCGCATAGCACTCATCACTTATGTGTTCTTGGTTTAATGTATCAAAAAACTGATCTTTGGTTGGAAGATTTGGGTGATTCAGCTTTTCCATAGAATCAATAAAACTATAGGGAAAAACACCTTTTTGACGCATCAATTGAAACTGTTCATCATTTGAAAAAAATTTTCGTGTTTCCCTAAACTCATCATTATTTAAACCGTTGCCCAAATTTTCCAATGAAGAAGATAAGAATTTAAAACTGTCCAAGAACCTAAGCTGCAAATATTTCTTTTTTATTGTGCCTGTCTTGTTGTCCAAATAATCGTGCATATAAATACTCTTTGTAAATGATATGTACTTTTCCTTAGTTTGAGCTATAACACTAATTTTGTCCCTATGACAGCATAATTCTTTGATAAACATGTGGCAATCGTAGCCGCTTAAATTATGGAATAGAATGGGAACAAAATGGGGTACCTTATAATTTAAATTACAGATGGAATGGGCGGCACCGGGTCGCTTTTTACCGGTTATATGACAATGATCTTTTACTTTAATGTCGGAATTCAAAAATGGTTTTTCACAAATACTACATACTGTAGCATTTCGAAAATCATTTTTTTCCTCATTTGTTAAAGGAATCATTGGCGTAATGTTTCTTAAATATGTATTATATAGATGTCTCATATCTATTTCGAGACGATCGACAAATACTTTGGCCGCATCAGTGCCCCGATATAGCTCAAATTTCGAAAGAGAATCGTCAAAAGAACATTTTATATAGTACGCAAAAGAATATGGCTCATGTTTACAACTATTAATAGTGAAAGAATTTTGGGGATTTGGTTGTACTCCCACTATTGGTTTAAGTACCGATTCAAAATCTGCATAAACGACAAAGGGAACCCGCATTTGTTTATGAATGTTTTCAAATTTTAAAATATTTTCGGGTACAGCCTTTCCAAATTTATCTATTCTAGTTTCGTTTGACGGAGTTAAAGTATAAATATGGTTACAATCATTCGATTGGTGCAACATTAAATCGGATGCTTTAGCAAAATAAATAAAACAACCATCGCAGAAATGCACTGATTTTTTTGCGCTAGATATTTGTGTTGAGACTAATCGAGACAAATTTTTAATCCAACAGTAATGACTTTTTGAACAGATTCTATCACATATATGACCGGGATCACCTTTAACATCGCAATCTTTTGTAACTAAAAGTAAATTTACATGGGTTTGGAGTTTTGTTTTGGTATACCTTAAGGGCCCAACAACCTCATACGTTAACTTATTGTTTTCAAACTTTGACTCCAAACCATATACATTTACTGAAATATTATTTAACTCCTCAAACTTTGATATATCCCTTAATTTTACTGGAAAATCCATACCTGTTAAGTCTAACACTGTGGAAAAGTGCGGGTATGAGTCAGGTTCTGATGGTACATTGGGTGCAGGATACAGTGCAGATGTTATGGCCCACGCAAAACAACACTCGTCCCGATTACAAACATTGACTACTGCTTGTTTCCTTTCAATAAATGTGGGTAGCTTGATATATGACGATCCGGCCAACAGTGAAAACTTGTTGATGTTTACTTCCAGGAAAAGAATTTTCTCTAGAGCCCACCCTGCAATAATAAAAAATAAATCAATAAATTTTATTTTACATTTAAATATTTTTTACTACAAGAGCCACATTAAATATTTAATAATACGTTTAATATAACATACCTGAATCTTTTTCCTGGAATTCCATCGATTGAGTTTTCATGGTTTCGACGAAGCCATTGTAGACATCGTCAAGGTTGCTTGCTGTCGTTGCCACCTCGTTGCATGTATTAAACGACTTGTTATCAAATGTATCCTGTGTTGGTAAATAGTATCGGGCAACAACGACCATGTTTATTTTTACGGAATTATGTATCCGTAAAACAGAAGTAATAACACCCAAAACCCGCTCCTTTATTGAATGGAAAAATGATTTATAGTCAATATGTTCACTATCGCTAAATATATGGTACGATTCTATGCGGCTTTTAAAAGCACTTTGAACCCGCTGCACGCCTTGAGATATTGGAACACGAGATCGACTACGGTGTTGTAGCGTTCTTTCATGAGCCATCATGTGATTTTGTGGTATTGTCACATTACACAAATCACAGAACTGCATGTGTGGTGGAGATGGCGATCTGGATAACCTGCGTCTTTTACTCGGTCCTGCATCCATATTTATATCAACAGATCGATAGCGGCAAGATTGTCTAACATGACGTCTCAAAGAATAGGTCCGAGTAAACGTAGTTTTGCACTTTTCACACACGTACTGCACCATTTTCTTAATTACACTTTTTTTTTCACTCACTGATTAAACAAAGAAACAAATTATATATAACCTTATTGACACCAACGTCTGGTTAATAATTCATCGCAAACAGAAATACACTTATTTATATGATGCACCCCCCACCACAATACCCCCACACCAGACCCAAGGCCAAATTTTATAAACCTCCCCCCACAATGCCCAAGGTCAAATTTTATAAATTGAAGAGTGGGAAAGGCACGCCTGCTTAACAAAGTTCAAGGTCGAAGAGGAAAAGAGTGGAAGGAGCATGCATACGCAGTATCAAGCAATACCCCAATACCCGAGCTGCACCCAAATAGTGACGATGACGTCATATGACCTTGAATGGCCACGTGTGCGATACATCATATCACCCCCTCCAGTCAGTTCAAGGTCAAGTGGAGCTATCGCCGCTCTCGCCGATGTCATAACATAACCCATTTAGATTAATAAACTCTGGATACTACATAAAATATGTCTAGAATGTTCCGGTGAACTCAAAAATGCAATAATATACATAGTGTTCTATTAGACAAAAAATTATTTATAATTTGATATCTCTTAAATGGGACATCCTGTATAAACAGCGTATGTTTTAAAAAATTCAGAATTTGGTAAGTCACTGGACGTGATTCGGCGTTTTTACCGAAATTAATCACCTGAATTTTAATTAAATTAGTTCCGGACTCTTGGTACTCACTGCATAACTTTTTTTTTAGGAAGTTGGATGTGATGGAAATTTTGATTCGGTTGCAGTCGAGGATCAATGTGGCATATGTAATGGAGACGGAACGTTATGCACCATTGTAGAAGGAGAATGGAAGCATAAAGGGGCTGCAGGTATACTAGAAACACGATTTAGTTAATGGGAGGGATACATTTCCAATTTAAAAAATAAATCCTTTTTTTTCTTTTTTTTATATTTTGAATGTACAGTGACAGCAATTAAATCTTGGGCAAAATATTTGTCAAATTTTGACTCTTGTCATTTTTTTTTTAATTGCTCATTTTTACCTTGTTTTACTTTTAATTACTATGAATAAAGCAAAAGGTAAAAAAATATATTTATATTTTATAAAAACTAACAAATTAATAAATTAATTAACAATTTTATAAATTCAACAAATTGAAATAACCTTCCAAACAAATTTAATATTTTATTGCGGCCCCGTTTTTTTTCTAAGACAGAGTTTAGCCTTCCAGGCATCGAATGGACCAAAACCGGGCGTAGTTCGGATTTCCTCGTAACTTATTCCACGCCTCTAAAATTTTATCCATGCCATAATATGCAAATTAGAGAATTTTTGTTTAGACAAAAAATAAAGATCACCTTAAAATCTCCAAAAATGGTTCTTACCATTTTTTTCGCAACACCAATATTTTTCGCAGAAACGGCCGTCGAAAAATCCATAACAAAAAAATTATATGATCATTTTTGTAGATTACAATGCGATTGTCATTTTCTGTCTTAAAAAAAAATTTCCAATTCGCATATTTTGGCAGATATTAGCGGGAAACCCAAATTTTCGGGCCTTGAAGGGTCATTTTCAGCCCTTTCCCACCTGTTAAGGTTGATAAACTTTTTTTCGCTCGAAAGCATCCCCGAAGACCTAAGAATTGCGCCACAAAGGAAAAATGTGCAGATTTATTTACAGCTTCCTTCATTTACTGGACTAAAATGTGCTTACACGAAAGTTTTGCTATTTCAGAATTATGCTGAACGAAGTCTTTGTTCGATGCAAGAAACTCTTCAGCACACAAAAAATTGCAAAAAATATTAGCAAAATAAGTTTAAAAAAAAAGATTTTCGTTAATAACTCCGAAACTATTATTAATTAAAAAAAAAACTAACAAAAAAGCTTTTTAAAGAGAAGGAAGTTTCCAATGAAAAAGTCCCAACTTCTGATGTTATATCTTCATTATTTATAATTTTAATTAAACACTGAAAATAGGGCTTCGCGCTATCGCTACGGCACGCGTGTGTTGCGGAAAGGTTCGTTCGCTTGTCGGTACATCAAAGGAAATTCGCCACAGGTCGTTTTGGGATGTGTACGTATATCAATGAAATACGAATGAAAATGAATTGTCGAAACGAAGGTGAACAACACTACACGCATGCGTTTGTTAAATGTGGATGTCAGAGCGCATGTCAAACAAAATTCACGTATATTTACAGTAGTGATGTAAATTTCCGTATCCTTTGATATTCGTTATACGTATTCGAATCAAGAGAATTCGGATTCAATATGTGAATACGTATCCATAAGAAGTCCTTATAACATAGGCAACCGTAAATATAGAGCGCGGAGTCGCGCACAGCGATACCGGACGCCGGTGCGGCGGGCGAATAGAGGAAAGGATACAATTCAAAGACAGTTGCAAGTAATCAACAGGGTTATGGGAGCTGCTTCAAATTCCGCTTTATGTTACAAAAAATGTCTCTATTTTCGCTATGTATAAAATGTTTGTTCTGTTAAAAAAATATATAAAATAAACTAAACGGCGATGAGGTAAATAATAGGTTACGTTAAAAATATATAACAGTATACTTAATTTTATTATTTTATTAATAGTTATAGCAAGGCAACATAGAAACCAAGGCCTAGCCATGGGGGTCAGGGGTCAGAACCCCCCGAAATTTTCACAGAAGAAAAAAACTATAAATACAATAGAACTAATACTAGAGTAAATAATTTTGGTAATGTTAGGTCTTAAGGGGGAAAACAAACCATCGAGTAAACTATCTTATCGATTTAATTTTAAGTGTCTGTAGTCTGTACTCATTCAGTAAAAACGCGCGCGAGCAGCGATGTTCAGTTTTAGTTCGAGAGTATCGGAGCTTGCAGCGTAAAGATCGATTATCAGTGGTTGCAGACAGAAATGGTTTTACAATCTCAGTTGGGCTATAGCTCAAGGGCGCCACGAACGTGAAGATGAGGAATTTTTAAACCACGGCCGACAATTCAACGTTTCTAAAGATATCTGCAAATAGCTGCGTTTTTTAACATGGCTTTAATTTTAATTATTTGTAAAAAAACGGCTTAAAATAAAATATTAATTTAAAAAATATATATCTTTAAATACAAGAAAGCGCTAAAATGCTGACTATTTGACCGAGCCACGGTATTCCTAGGTACTTCGGCGCCCTGAATATGAATCTGGGGTCAGTTTTCCCCCATTATTTCAGGAAACAAGATTTTAAGGTCATTTTAGAGATCAAAATAGTGATATTTTTGAAAGCGGCCTCGGTACAACTTCTCGAGCGACCTATTAACTTGACGGGTACTGTGTAGCTCTTGATTAGTTTTTAAACATTAGGAAAAAGCTCTGTATCTCGCCCAGGACTAGGCCAGGGCCGGCCCAGACGGGAGAAAGGCGACATGGGCAGTCTAACTGGCAAATTTCGATTTTCCTGAAAAGATGTTGAATTTTGACGATGCATTTACTAATGGCGGTCGACCCGGTAATAATAGTAAAGCTATATAGCTTTACTATTACTACAGGCAAATTTCCAAGAACTGTTTTTCCATGTACTTTCTAGCCCTGTTGAAATGTCTTACTTGGATTTATCCGCAAACAAGAACGCATATTCGTCTTCAAAATTCGTAGCTCTGGGCAGCACATGCAGCTTTACCTCGATGATCGGGCAAGGATCTAGGGTCAATCAATGCAGTGCTGTGTCGACCGTCATTAACTGCAAATTTATAGTCAAAATTAAACGTCTTGGCAAAGAAATCGAAATTGGCGAGTTCTGACCCCTGGGCCCGCTTTCTCTACCTTGGGCCAGCTCTGGGCAGCAAAAATGTTCGCGCAAAGTTCTAGGGTCATTCGTGTCAGTACCGTCATTAACTCACAGCAAATGCATCGTCAAAATTCAACGTCTTGGCAGGAAAATCCAAATTTGGCAGTTAGAACGCCCATGGTGCCTTTCGCTCCTCTGGGCCGGCCCTGGAATGGTCCTGGGCGTGATTCAGAGCTTCTTTCTAATGTCCAAAAAGTACTCAAGAGCTATACAGATACCGATCAAGTTAGTAAGTCGCTGGAGAAGTTGTACCAGAGACGCTTTCAAAAATATCACCACGGATTCGGATTCAGGGCGCCGAGATACCGAGGAATTCTGTTGCTCCGGTCAAATAGTTAGGGCATTTTTTTTGTAAACCTGTGTACTTATGATAACAATTATTATAATCAGTATGGTTATATGTGGATGTTATTTTGTTAAAAATATTTTTGATGTTTATTACAATATTTTTATTATTATAAACTATTTTTATTTTATTTTATATTATATTCTAATGCAAATAAAATTAAATTTATTGACTTAAAAAAAAAAAAAAATTATTATATTGCTATTTATTTTCATAAAAAATTATTAGGGATTTCCATCAATATTCTTCTTATCCTTAAGCTCTGTGTATTTTAACTAAAAATGAAATGTAGGTTAACGGGAACTTCATTTTACAAAATAGTTTTATTTATAATATTAAAAAATCATCATAAGAGTTTCAATGCCTAGGCTCTAGAGCGCTTATTGGTTTATAACGCTGAGCGCCAAAATTGATAAGACCGTCCCTTAGTACCCCCAAAATATCACCCGATTTTGCAGAGTCAATACCCCTGGCACGAAAGGCTAACCCCCCCCAAATATTATTCCTGGCTACGGCTTTGATAGAAACAAATATTCGTTTCAACATAGGAACAAAGAATATAAAACAACAGCTCTGCAAGTCAAATGTAAAAAATATAACTTTCTGAGGTAACCTTTTTTTCCTTCCCTGCATTTTTAATTTATAAGTAAAGGTAAACAATACTGTTTTTTGCTTGAAGGTCAAGTCTTACTAAAAGTAACGCGGGGATAAAGTTGATTCTATTTTTTTGTTTTATTATCTAGCATATAAAAGAAAGTTCGCGCAACATTTACGTTTCCGTGAGGGAGTGACGAATTATTAGCGCTTATTTTTTCTCATTAAAAAATAAGTATTTATTTAAAAAAATGTTTTTTACGTATGCCCAAAATGCTTTAATTAAGGGCAGCGCCATCCAGGGACAAATGGAAAAATCTTTATAAGACAGCTCGTAACGATTACGGATCCGATCGCATATTCGAGCCCGCGTCGATGCCGATCAACCGGCAGGAAGAATTCATCCGCTCCGTTTCGATACCGAATACGTATTCGAATTTACGGACTGATTCCGGAATATACGGATCCGTTTAATATTCGATTCAACGAAATTTGATACGTATTCTTACATCACAATTTCAGTACGTTTGTTGCCGTGCGGCTGTATACGTTCGCTAAGTGAATACCCGGCATAAACACTTGAGTAAATTAATTCCCGTTAAAAACAAGTTTAAGAGTTATTTTTAACAAGTAGGGCTATTGTAAATAATTAATAAAATTAGAAAAAAATATCTATTTTTTATTTTTGGTAATTTAAAAAAATACAATAAACAAAATAACGGACTTATAAAAGCTTTTATAACGTGATATTACTAAGAATATATATATATATATATATATATATATATATATATATATATATATATATATATATATATATATATATATATATATATATATATATATATATATATATATATATATATATATATATATATATATATATATATATATATAGATAGTAATTTATAGATGGAATAAAAAATGACAAAACATTTTGGGGTTGAAATTTGACGTTTGGCATCCAGCCCTGCTTGATTAAAAAATAAAATTTACATTTTTATTTTTTAAAAAATCAAGCATGCCTTGATCGACATTTTAATTTTATGTAAAAGTAGTATTTTAGGCAAGATATAAAAAGTTTATAAGAAAGTTTTAGAATGAATATGCTGAATACGAATTATAACATAGGCCTACTTTGATTTTTCGTTTTGTTTACCAATTAATTTTTTATTCATATATTATAATAAGTAAATAATTTAAACGTAAAAATCAAAGTAGGCCTATGGTTATGAAATTCGGTATTCGGGCATAATTTTGCATTCTAAACAAGTTTTTCTTATAAACTTTTTAAATCTTGCCTAGAAATACTACTTCCCTTTACCTACTCAATAAAATTCAATCCTGGTGACACACTGTTATATATATATATATATATATATATATATATATATATATATATATATATATATATATATATATATATATATATATATATACAAGGTATTCATAAGGAAATGTCAATTTTTTTCAGGTACATGTTAAACTTAGGTTGGGTCCAAAAATAAACATAAAAGTCCATACAAATATGGTTCCGCAAGGCCTTCGTTTCCGAGCTACAGGGTGTTCACCACAGAGCTGACATGTGCTAATGTTTTGCCAAACATAATTTAAGAACAATAATTTTATTGAAAATTAAAATACATATTGTTTAATTATACATTTTTTATTTTTTTTTTTAAATTTTGCTATAATAAAATCAGATGCGTCGAAATTTTTTTAAATCCAAATATCTCGAAAACGGTTGCTCATATAAACTTTTAACAAGTATACCTTTTTGACGTAAAAATAACAAAACGATTATTTAATTTACTCAAAAATGTAATACGGAGCCGTATCAAAAAGTTGTGATTGTTCGAAATAATAAAAGGACGTGTAGGTGGCTCCCCCTACGAGTAAGAACCGATAAGATTCGAATCCGACATACCAAAAAACACCCGGATACCAATTTTTACTTCAATATTTACATTATCATAGATTTTATTTAAAAAATTAAATAAAAATTTTAACAGATATCTTCCACCAAATTCATCTGCTGTATATACCGGTCCCCGTCTGACAATTCCTACAACGAGTTCTTTGATTTCCTTTCAATAAAGATCGACAATATTATTTCCCAGTTTCCATTGGCCGAAGTAATCGTCCTCGGGGATTTTAATGTTCATAATAAGGATTGGCTAGGCTCTACAAAAACTGATACACAAGGCAGAGCAGCAGAAAATTTCGCAATCAGCAACTCGCTCACCAATCTAATTATGGAGCCTACCTATTTTCCTAGGGTTCCCACCCATAATTCTAACCCCCTAGATCTCTTTCTTACTTCCACCCCTGAACTCTATGAAGCATCAGTAACTGCTCCCCTTGGTCGCTCTGACCATGGTACAACCGTATCATACTACACACATTTTGAGGCCACTGAACGCATGCCGCCACGAACCGTCTGGCACTACAACTCGGCCGACTGGGATGGTCTGAGAGATTTCTTTGCCAGCTACCCTTGGGATCCTACCTGCTTTTCTACTCACGATCCTTCCGAAATATGCAAACAAATTACCGAAACAATTCATCTAGGCATTGAGACCTATATTCCCCATACTAAAAAGAACCCCATAACTTCAAATCACAAACCGTGGTTTTCTGAATCCTGTGATAAGGCCAGACTCTTAAAAATTCAAGCCCACAAAAAGTTTCTTCTAAACCCCAGTCCCGAAAATCGGCAGGCTAGCATCGAAGCAAGAAATCAGTATAATCAAACCATCTCAAAAGCAAAAGACCGTTTTAACAATCGGATAAAAGATAAAGTTCTATCTTGCTCGAATGGCAGTAAAGCTTTCGGTCCTTTTGCCAAAAATATTAGTCAAAACTTTTGCACAAATTCTTTTCCACCCCTAATTTCTGAGGATGGAATTGTTCTACCTCCAAAGGAAAAGCCGAACTATTTGCCAAACAATTTGCTGCCAATTCTACGCTTGATCCTCCTATTAATCTTCCCTTCCAACAGTTGTCCCTGTTTCTCATAAAATGTCCGATATAATTTTTAAAGTCAAACAGATTAAGCGTATTCTTTCTTCTCTTAATACTAAAAATCGTCTGGGCTGGATGGCATACCAGCAATCGTCTTAAAAATGTGCTCCCGAGCTTGCACCCATCCTAACTCGCCTCTTTCGAATCTCTTACGACACGGGCATTTTCCGGAGAGTCGAAAGCTGCGCGTGTGCAACCTGTCCCCAAAAAGGATCCAAAACTCTTCCTTCCAACTATAGACCTATATCTCTTCTTTCAGTTGTTTGCAAAGTAATGGAAAAATTCATTAATTCCCAAATCTTAAAGTATCTGGAAAAACATAAGATCTTACTTTTTTTTATTTTTGATCAAGATTTGTATATACGTAACTATATTAGTATAATATACATATATACTCCTAAATACCAGATACCAGTGCCGGTTTCGATGTTTAACCATCTTTTATGCCCCAGTTCCACAAGCACTGAAACATGCAAATTTTCATTTCACACACCTTAGACAAGGGTAGTGCCACCACGGAGTTATTTTTAAATAACTATACCAAATGAAGACAATATGGGTCCTCACAGTAGATCCACAGCTGACCTTCTTCCTTTGTTCACACAATGAACAAGTCCTTGAGTTTTGAATCCCAGATCGTTGCTCTTGACATATCCAAAGCTTTCGATCAGGTCTGGCATGATGGGCTTCTTAACAAACTTCCTTCTTACGGTCTTCCACCTAAGCTTTGCTCTTGGCTTTCCAGTTTCCTTTCTAATCGACGTATATCAGTTAGTGTAGATGGTCATTCCTCCAGTTTCTACCAAATTAATGCCGGGGTGCCCCAGGGCTCAGTGCTGGCACCCACGCTGTTTCTTCTACACATTAACGATCTTCTCTCTTCCACATTCAATCCCATTCATAGTTTTGCTGACGATAGTACCCTCCACTCTAGTATTCATTTTCATAAGCCACCGTGTGATTCTGATTTGGAAAACAAGCGCAGGTCAATGCAGATATCTCTTTCACAAGACCTCAAACTTATTTTGGAGTGGGGCGCCAAAAATCTTGTTCAGTTTAATGCCTCGAAAACTCAGTCATGTTCGCTGTCGCGAAAAAAGTCTGCAAATGCTCATCCCTTACATATGAGCGGCCAAGTTCTGCAGAACAAAGAGTCGTTTAATCTTGTCGGCGTTACTTTTGAGAATAAGCTTAACTGGCACAAACACATTACATCCATAGCCTCGGCAGCTTCAAAAAAGCTTGGATTCCTCTTCCGAGCCAGAAAATATTCTCTTCTTCCAATCTGTACACTCTGTATGTATCCCAAATTAGACCCTCTTTAGAATATTGTTCTCATGTCTGGGGAATGGCGTCCCCTACAACACTTAGCATTCTGGACTCCATTCAAAGAAGAGCAGTTCGTCTTATTAATGATCCAACGCTCACAGAAAGGCTTCCTCCTCTTGCCCACCGTCGAGCTGTAGGGGATCTGTCGCTCTTCTATAGGTATTTTCACGGCTTCTGCTCAGAGGAGTTGGCCAGTATAATTCCTTCTCTGGCAGCTCCCAACAGAGCAACCCGTAGTGCAACTTTTATGCATCCTTTTACAGTTCAGTTAGAGAGGCTCCGAAGTTCCCGCTTTCTTCGTTTCTTTATCCCTAGAGTGTCAAGACTGTGGAACCTGCTGCCGGCAGAAGCTTTTCCTTCTCCTCCCAATCTCCAAAGATTTAAGTCCCGTGTGAACAAATTCCCTCTCACCACACTTAAGGCACCCACGGTACGTTAGTACTTAGGCATCAGCCTTCGTGGACTGTCCCAAGATAAAAAACCCTGTATTTCAAAAACGAATTCCTTGCGGACCCATATTTGTATAGAATTTTATGTTTATTTTTGGATCCTGACTACGTACCTGAAGTATTGACATTTCCTCATGAATCACCCTGTATATACCTATATATGTATATATATATATATATATATATATATATATATATATATATATATATATATATATATATATATATATATATATATATATATATATATATACAGGGTGCCACAGATTCGAGTGCATGCATGGGGATCTCGGAAACCGTAAGAGATACGAAGTCGGTTAAATTATGGCAAAGTTGCGCATTTAGGTGCCTAACAACATGCCGAGTAGAAAGTTGTAAAATTCCTAGTACTTCCGGAGATATCCGGAAAAACCGAAATTTCCTGATTTCGTTTTAATTTTTTTCTGACGTTATTTAAAGAGATATGGAAAAACAAAAGACACTTTCTTATGGCCACTTTTTAAGGTCTACAAAACAGCGTTGAGAGATTTTCCGTACGACGTTTCGTTTTCGTTAAACCATCATCAACTTTATTTTTTTAAATGCGGCACTAAATTGTTTATTGCATTTTTTGAAGCAGTTAAAATCCCAATTACAATGATGTATAACACTTAATATTTTTCTGTTAAATAAACATATTTTCCATAAGAGACAATGAGTAAGACAAGGAACGCACATCATTTCTTATAGGGGCGTTCCATATTTGTTAATAAATATTAAGTGTTATACATTTTTGTAATTGGGATAATAAGAGGTTCAAAACAATTAAATAAAAAACCCAGTCCGTATTTAAAAAAATAAAGTTGATGATGGTCTAACGAAGCAAAACGTCGTACAGAAAATCTCTCAACGCTGTTTTGTACAGCTTAAGAAGTGGCCATGAGAAAGTGTCTTTTGTTTTTCCATACCTCTTTAAATAACGTCAGAAAAAAATAAAAACGAAATCAGCAAATTTCGGTTTTTTCCGGATATCTCCGGAAGTAGTCGGAATTTTACAACTTTCTATTCGGCATGTCGTTAAGCACCTAAATGCGGAACTTTGCCATAATTTAACCGACTTCGTATCTCTTACGGTTTCGAGATCCCCATGATTCACTGAATCTGTGGCACCTGATATATATATATATATATATATATATATATATATATATATATATATATATATATATATATATATATATATATATATATATATATATATATATATATATATATATATATATATATATATATAAAAACTAGAATAAAACAGTTACCTAAAATTTTAATTTAAATATCCAGTTACGATTTAAAATAGAATATAAAATTAATTTAATAGAATAAAATAACCTTTTCCAAACGAAAATACAACGAAAAAAATCAAGTTTAAGTATGCCATTTTTGATTTGAAATAATTATCCCCTTTTATTTATTTTACACCTTTTTCCATTTAATTGCAATGTTCACTTCTAAACGTCACATCCATGTATACACTAGGGATTTTTCAGCAACAGAGCGGCGTCTATATATATATATATATATATATATATATATATATATATATATATATATATATATATATATTTTATATATATATATATATATATATATATATATATATATAAAATATTTTATATATATATATAATTATATATATATATATATATATATATATATATATATATATATATATATATATATATATATATATATATATATATATATATATATATATATATATATATATATATATATATATATATATATATATATATATATATATATATATATATATATATATATATATATATATATATACAGGGTCCCATCAGATTCGAGTGAATGCATGGGGATCTCGAAACCGTAAGAGATACGTAAGTCGGTTAAATTATGGCAAAGTTCCGCATTTAAGTATATAAAAATGCCGATATAGAATAGTTGTAAAATTACTACTTCGGGATATCCGAAAACCGAAATTTGCTGATTTCTTTATTTTCTGACGTATTTAAAAGAGGTGGAAAAGCAAAGACATTCCATGCATTTAGGTGCTGTACACTTTTGCGATTAGAAGTTGTAAAATTCCGACTACTTCCGGAGATATCCGGAAAAACCGAAATTTGCTGATTTCGTTTTTATTTTTCTGACGTTATTTAAAGAGGTATGGAAAAACAAAAGACACTTTTCATGGCCACTTCTTAGCTGTACAAAACAGCGTTGAGAGATTTTCTGTACGACGTTTTGTTCGTTAGACCATCATCAACTTTATTTTTTTAAATACGGACTGGGTTTTTTATTTAATTGTTTTGAACCTCTTATTATCCCAATTACAAAAATGTATAACACTTAATATTTATTAACAAATATGGAACGCCCCTATAAGAAATGATGTGCGTTCCTTGTCTTACTCATTGTCTCTTATGGAAAATATGTTTATTTAACAGAAAAATATTAAGTGTTATACATCATTGTAATCGGGATTTTAACTGCTTCAAAAAAATGCAATAAACAATTTAGTGCCGCATTTAAAAAAATAAAGTTGATGATGGTTTAACGAAAACGAAACGTCGTACGGAAAATCTCTCAACACTGTTTTGTACAGCTTAAGAAGTGGCCATGAGAAAGTGTCTTTTGTTTTTCCATACCTCTTTAAATAACGCCAGAAAAAAATAAAAACGAAATCAGCAAATTTCGGTTTTTTCCGGATATCTCGATAAGATGTACAGGGTGTTAATAAATTAGGAAAACATGAAAATGCTTTAAGAGGAAAGTACCATTATTTATTATGTTAAAGACACATTTTATAAAACAAAGTTGTTTATAAACTATCATAAAGTCGAAACACAAATTTTGAAATTAAAATTTAAACTTTAAAAAACAAAAGAATAACAGTGAGTGCTGTCATGTAATTATTATTTGATTTTATACAAAAATCAATACTGTTAAAAAATAATTTTGTGAACGTTCATCTTTGAGCAACATCTGTCAGTGTTCTGATTTCGTGAAAGCATGTTCTCCAAAGAGCGTATGTATTTAATACAATGTTATTATATGAAATGTATGTTATCAATAGGTACACTATAGATAGACCGTTATCCTTGCACAGCCTTGGTCAGACAATGGCTACATAACTATTATGGCGAAAAGTGGATAGGGAGGTTTGGTTCTATTCATGATCCAATGTCAAACTTCTTTTTATGGGGTGGCTTTTTCACATAACACGGAAATCCTAAAACAGGGTAACAAGAAGCAATAGATGGACTGAAAAATTCGTAAAGTGTCCCATAAATTTGCCCAACCGCTGTGTTCACATATCGTCGTTGTGGTTGGGCCCAGTAGGATCTTTTGGAATATGCGCTAGAGTTGCTGGTTATCGGCAACTCTTTTGGCTAGCGTATGGAACGGGATCCGAAGCTAAGATGAACACAAGGCTTAACTCAAGGTATTAGCACACCGTGCTGATGAGTGAATGACATCGTGTGCCTTAAACAGGTGTCTCCAACGGTGCCTCTGAGATACTGGGCAACCTCTCAGAGTATCTAGCCTTACTGCGGTAATGCGGGGCTCTGCCGTGGTGGACTATTACTTCCCTAGCTCCAAACAGAAAGCGGACAGAATAGCTTTCATAGGAAAAAAGTGACAAAGGTGCTGTGACCGAAACGGATAAATCCGTTTCGAGAGGTGCCACTCAAGGTCACAAGCAGACAAACTGCGCCGACCGAAACGGGTGAATCCGTTTCGTAAGGTGCCCCTGAAGTCACCGGCGCCTGTTTCACGGGGAAGGGCTAATCCATCCCGAACAAACAGGTGCCTAGGAAGGGTTCCCTGAATCCAAACAGAAGGCGGACAGAACCGCTTTTATAGGAAAAAGGGTTTTCTGGCTTTAAACAGAAAGCGGATAGGACCGTTTTCATAGCCTCAGAAAGAACATCTGGTTCCTTAAACAGAAAGCGGATAGGACCGTTTTCATAGCCTCAGAAAGAACATCTGGTTCCTGTAACAAGGACCTGGTAGCTGCTACCCACGTCACTAGACCGGGGGAGGAGGGCATGATGGATCTAATTGTCTGCTCGTCATACTCTCCAGAGACAGGGACACCAGACACATCAGAACACATTGTGCTCGTGTCCGGTAGCGACACGAGTAAGAAGAGATGTAAGAACTCTCTTCCAATGTGGTATCGGATTCATTAGAAGTCCGATCCTATTGGGAAAATATAAAAGGTGTGAGCCACAATAGACTGAGCGGTCGCAGTGGAGGGCGTAAAAGTCCACTCACTTTAAACCTACCTACCTACCTACCTACCAACCATAAATTTGATAAAGTCTTCGCAAAATGTTAAAGAAAAAAAATATTATTTTTATTTTAAGAAACCAGTTAATTACAGATTTATTGTTGTAATTGTAATTTTGATGTATATAATAGTTTTGATTAATCATTTTATACAAGTATCATAACAAAAATCAATACCACAGATGTTATATTCAAAATCGGCATCCAACAACACAATTTTTTATTTAAGATTTTTTTAAAGATTTGTTTTTCTTCAAGAAAATAAAAGGCTTGATGGATTTCACTGTCACCGGTATAAATAATTCAGTCCTTGTTTCTAAGTGCTTCTGGTTTTAAACAGTACAAAAAAATCTGACATATTCTTGAGAACTTCCGAAGGTGGCCTGCGTTTTACATATTCATTGACTCGACAAAAACCGTTTGTTCCAATCCATAAATCTCATTTCATATGACAAATACTATTAAAACGAGTTATTTATAAGTTTCCTTATTTTAGATTTTCCAAAACTTGGTGAAATACCAGCCGGTGCACGTAAAGTGGAAATAGAAGAAGTAGAACCGCACAAGAGTGTCATTTCTGTAGGGTCATCAGACAAGAGTACATTCTACTTCAACAAAGACAGGTAAGTTATACAGACTTAATTATACAATTACTTACATTTAATGTAACATAAAATTTTAACTATTAAAGGTGGATTTATAGAAACAAATAATATAATAATAAAAATAACATAAAAGTAAAGTGAAAGTTTTATATTAGCACGGTGCGCATGAAAACGACATCTGACGGCTGCTGTTAGGTATGACTACTTAGCTTGGTTGGTTTAAAATTACAAGGCCTTCAAGTATATGGATAGCCCCGGGTCCAGCCAATCCTATTACACGTGTTGTTGGGGATGGTCGCACCGAATGTAGGCCGTAGACACCCTTGACTGCGAAGTAGCAACCTTAAGAACGGTTGTAATCCAATACAACTGAACGATAGAAGTAACTAGCGCCATCTCGTCAAGTTTTCAAACCAACCAATCTCAATATCGACAGGTTAAGATGTTACTGTGCGCCATGTAGGTGTATTACGCAAAACAATCAGAAGTTTTTTTTTTTTTATCTTGTGACAACTCACGAAGGATTTGTATATACATATATACTATATTAGACATATACATATACATATATACTCCTAAATACCAGAGTACCGTGAGTGCCGGGTTTTCCGATGTTTAACCCATCTTTATGCCCCAGTTCCAACGCTGCCCAAGCACTGAAACATGAAATATTGCATTTCACAGCACCTTTAGACAACGCGGTAGTGCCACCACGGACGTTATTTTAAATAACTACTACCTAAATATGTCTGCTCGGCGGGCTGGATTCGAACCCGGATCACCGGCCGCAGTCGAGGCTCTGACCACTACGCTACCGAACAGACGTTGCTTTACACAACACACTTAATGAAAAAGGGACTTCTCATTAGTTTACGGATATGTGAATTTTAAATAAGCTCTTTTGCCAATTTCAAGTAGGTGACGTGCAGCACGACTGTAAACGTGATTTAAAACAAATGGGAAAACGCATTAAGTGTGTTGTGTAAAGCAACCTCTGAATGTTTTTGCGTAATATACCTACACATGGGACACAATAACATCTTAACCTGTCAATACTGAGATTGGTTGGTTTAAAATTACTGACGAGATGGCGCTAGTTGCTTTTAACGTTCAGTTATATTGGATTACAACTGTTCTTAAGGTTAAAATGGGTTATATAAATTTAAAAATTGGATTAAATCCAAGAAAAAGGCATAAGGTATCTATGATAAACAGAATGAGACATTTTGCAAACTTAAAATACACAAGAAATAAAAAAATCACAGAAATTCACTTCGGCAAATATTGGAGGACAGTGTCCTTGACTGTAATAAGTCTATAAAAGTGATTGGAAGACCAAATGTATAAAATAAATATGTAATGCTAATTTAATGATCATATTATAACAAAATATTCATAAATATACTGAGGGTTGTGATTATATTGATCAAAATAAACCTTAATGCACGATAAACCCTAGGCAAAACCAATAATGATTGACTTATGGAATAATTTTGTTTTTATCTTGGGACAGTCCACGAAGGCTGATGCCTAAGTACTAACGTACCGTGGGTGTCTTTAGTGTGGTGAGAGGGAGTTTGTTTACACGGGACTTAAATATTGGGAGATTGGGAGAAGAAGGAAAAACTTCTGCGGGCAGCAGGTTCCATAGTCTTAACACTCTAGGGATGAAGGAACAAAGATAGCGGGAAGTTCGGGGCCCTCTAACTGAACTGTAAAAGGATGCATAAAAGTTGCACTACGTGTTGCTCTGTTGGGAGCTGCTAGAAAGGGATTATACTGGTCAATTCCTCTAAGCAGAAGCCGTGAAAATACCTATAGAAGAGCGACAGATCCCCTATAGCTCGACGGTGGGCAAGAAGAGAAGCCTTTCTGTGAGCGTTGGATCATTAATAAGACGAACGGCTCTTCTTTGAATGGAGTCCAGAACACTAGGTGTTGTAGGGGACGCCATTCCCCAGACATGAGAACAATATTCTAAAGAGGGTCTGATTTGGGATACATACAGAGTGTACAGATTGGAAGAAGAGAAATATTTTCAGGCTCGGAAGAGGAATCCAAGCTTTTTTGAAGCTGCCGAGGCTATGGATGTAATGTGTTTGTGCCAGTTAAGGTTATTCTCAAAAGTAACGCCGACAAGATTAAACGACTCTTTGTTCTGCAGAACTTGGCCGCTCATATGTAAGGGATGAGCATTGGCAGACATGATTGTGTTTTCGAAGTATTAAACTGAACAAGATTTTTGGCGCCCCAATCCAAGATAAGTTTGAGGTCTTGTGAAAGAGATATCTGCATTGACCTGCTCTTGTTTTTCAAATCAGAATAACATGGTGGCTTAAGAAACTGATTACCAGAGTGGAGGGTACTATCGTCAGCAAACTATGAATGTATTGATTGTGGAAGAGAAGATCTTTATTGTGTAGAAGAAAAAGCTTTATATGCCAAGAGCAACGATCTGGAATTCACCAAGAAACTCAAGGGACTTGTTCCAGTTGTGGAGACAAAGGAAAGAAAATCAGCTGTCGATCTACTGTGACGGTATCCATATTGTCTATCATGTAAGATCTTATGTTTTTCCAGATACTTTAAGATTTGGGAATTAATGAATTTTTCCATTACTTTGCAAACAACTGAAAGAAGAGATATAGGTCTATAGTTAGAAGGAATAGTATTGGATCCTTTTTGGGGACAGGTTGCACACGTAGCTTCAACTCTCCGGGAAAATGCCCGTGTCGTAAGAGATTCGAAAGAGGCGGGTTAGATGGGTAAGCTCGGGAGCACATTTTTTAAGACGATTGCTGGTATGCCATCCAGCCCAGACGATTTTTAAGTATTAAGAGAAGAAAGAATACGCTTGACCTGTTTGAAATTATATCGGATATTTTATGAGAAACAGGGACAACTGTTGGAAGAGGAAGATTAATATTCGGATCAAGCGTAGAATTGGCAGCAAATTGTTTGGCAAATAGTTCGGCTTTTCCTTTGGAGGTAGAGACAATTCCATCTTCAGAGATTAGGGGTGGAAAAGAATTTGTGTAAAAGTTTTGACTGATATTTTTGGCAAGGGACCAGAAAGCTTTACTGCCATTCGAACAAGAGAGAACTTATAATACTTAATATTAGGATTAGATTTAGTTAAAATAAGGCAAAGTTAAGTATAAACTAAGTGTTGACCGCATAATAACAAAAGTGTTTGGGTTTTAATAAGAAAAAAGACAATTTTAAAATTAGTGAAACAGTGCCTTTGACATTCAATGATGCTATGAGATGTATTAAACTGGCCGTAATGAGAAACCCAAAAACTATATATCAAAAGATGGGGAAAGAAACCATCTTTCTCGTGATATAAAGATATTTAAGAAAAAACTAAAAATAAATACTTTAATCTTCGCGTAAAGTGCGGGACGCGTTAACAGACAAAAATCGAGGTTATAAAACTCATATTGTGGAGTTAATATAAAGAGTTAAAGGTTGTAGTTAGTTCTAAAAGATGTGTAAAATTATGTTTTATTTATATTTAGTATTAGTTATAAGATTTAAACGAAGGTTTATTTTAAAAGTACAAAAATATTGATATATAAAAAGTCAAAAATCATGACATCGATTTGTTTACATATAAATAATTGTGACAAGATCAATATAAAACGTATATTATTATACACCAATAAAAGGAGCATTACATTTTCTTAATATCAAGTGAGATTATAGCTGCCCAGGTTACAACAGAAGAGTAAGACTTAGTAATAAAATTAAAATTTTATTATTCAAAATTGCCCTATTTGTCTAGCTAAAATTCTATCTAGGTGCCTGGAAAGACGCCTTGATACCTAAAATAGTGGCAGTTGTTCATGGGGTATATAAACGAATCAACCCTGAAAACAGTAGATTAGTTAAAATTAAGTTGCAAAAGAAACTGCTCTCCCCGGGTCTTAAAAGACAAAAGAATCGTCATTCTAGGTAAAAATTGGAGAAATTTTAAAAACGTTACCTTAAAATGCAATTTTGAGGTGACAAAAATCGGCAATTGGCCCGATAAGTAAAAAATCACCTGACAAACTTACGACTCTAGGGCTTTTCCAATATACTTAACACTAATATATACTTTACTTACTTGAAGGCTTTATAGCCATTTTCTCTATTCACAATCACAGAAGACTACACAGACACTAAAGTCAGTTCTGCAGACACTCTTAATTACTTAGTCTATTAAAATTACCCTTATTCTTTTAAAACTCGCAAATCATTAAAAACTTCAGGAAAAGACAGGAACAAACGGTACACGGCAAGAAACAAGTAAGTTTTTCTTCTTGTTACGTCAAATTCGAAAGTTGTTCGGCTAAGCCCGAAACCCGAAAGTCGGTGAGCCAAGCGGAAAATTTGAATTCAAGACCATTTGTCTGCATGCACTTATCCATTTTTTCCTTTTTTCCAATTTCCAACTAGGTAGCAGTTGGAAATGTATCAAATTTGCAGTTACTATTTCTGCCACTATTCTTACATTCAACTACACAACAACTGTTATGCATATTTTTAATATTTTTTTCTTATTGTTTGCATTTAAATCAAGCATAATTTAACGAAAATTTGACCACAGGAGCGCTGCAATCGATTCAGCTGCCCCCACCATACACTCCGCTCCCTGCTCATTAGACATGGTTAGACTTAGCTGTTTTCAACACTTGGTGTAACTTGGTGTGGTGATTGGGATTAAGACGATTTTACAAAAGTAGCTTTTGGTAAAACGTTAATTTTTTTAAAATGTTATTTAATATTTTTAGTGTAGTAGGACCAGGAGCTAGATCAGTTGGAAGTAAAAAGAATATGATGGTCATGTACACTGGCTATAATGCACCAGTAGAAAGATTAATCCTAGATCGCTGCAAGGAAGATTTGGGAATTTACGTAAATATTAATACTTTTATATTTATAGCTTAAGAGCCGTGACCGCCAGACTTGCGTCATCGTATAAAAGCTGAAAGTTTCTCTGCGTAATGAGTAGTATAGTTAACGTGGCTCTGGACAGTCGAATGGCATGTGTCCATCCGAAGAGACCATTTTTCAGCATTTCAGGATTTTTTTTTAGGTTTTCAGACACTTCTTGAGCTGAAGAAGTGACGCAATAGCCGAAGAAGTCCAGAGGTTGTTGAAAAGGTGTTGGAGCGTGACGGCGCGACACGGTTTTGTCACCTGTGTGTTTTATTACCTGTGCAGGTGCAGCCTAAAGAATTACCTGTGCTAAAGAAGTGGTCGACAATGACGTATGTTGACCAGAGGCTCTTGGAGAGGAAGAAGTGACGTGACACGATGTATAGTTGACCAGAGGCTTTTAACCAAAAAGACCTTAGATGTAAAAGAACCGGGTGAACCAAGTTGGAAAAAATGTGTATGCTATATTTGAGTATGGTAAGTGTGTCCACCCTGTAAGCTTATTATTACTACTATAGATTTATATAGGTTTGGACTTGTTGTAAAAGAAAGGTCAAATGCAGATAAGAAAGGTTAAACTCGTGTAGATAAAGTAAACAGTATCCAGTGTATAATATTAAATAATTGTTCATTATTCTGACGTAAAAATAAAAATACTTTAGTTTTAATAAACCTTTTTATTTATTTTTAAAATTATATTACAAATGAAAATTTATTTAGAATAGTCCAGAAGATCCAAAACCATTCTCTCCTCGTTTGCTAGTACTTAGATATTCCACTTCCCTTAGATCTGGATAGCAAATTTTTTCGCAGATTAGTTGAGCCACTCGGTCACCAACATTAATGATAACATCATCATCTGAATGATTGAAGAGAACCACCATTACAATTCCTTTATAATCTTCATCAATAACACCTACTAAAGAAAGAAAAAAACATATAAAAAAATAATAACAACAATTTAAAAAAATTCTGAATGATTGAAGACAACCACCATTACAATTCCTTTATAATCCTCATCAATAACACCTGCTAAAAAAAAAAAGAAAAAACATATATAAAAATTATACCTCCAACATCAAGACTTTTGTGTATAGCTAAACCAGGTCTGGGAGCGATTCTTCCCTAATATCCTTCAGGGAGTTCAAACTTTAAACCTGTATTTATAAGAGTTTTTCCTCTTGTTTTTCCTTAAAAAAAAGGAAAATTATTGTATAGTTTAAATATTATTATTGTTATTATTATTATTATTATTTTGTAAATATCCCCAAGGTAATGTATCTGTATATATAAAGTTAACAATTCTTTTATCATCGTTAGGACTTAATGCTATTTTTTTTTAGTCATTGTATATACTTCATGTTTCTTACTTTTTATAAGAGTTTCATCGGTATAAAGGACATCATTATTAAATAGACAATTATAATAGTCATCAAACGAAATTTTTTTTAAAGACGTTTTTGTAATACCTTTATCTTTTGTGGTAGTTTCTACTTTATTTTCATCATTAATAACTGTATAAGTATACATTTTCGATCTTAGACCTATAAATCCAGTCATGATTTTCCCATTATTCTCATCCTTCATTAAACTTAAAACTTTCTTATTTTTTAAATGAATATTGATAAGTATTATTTGGAAAAATCTGAGGTATCAAATCTATCACTGTCATCTTTTATATGTTCATAAATGTCATTAACGTAAAAATGGTAAATTAAAGAATCCGTGTCTGTGTATAACAATTTAGCATTTTCTTTAAATTTAGGTTTAACATAATTATAATGAAAGTCATAAAGGATAGTTTTAGAAATTTCTAAAATGCTAAATCCAACATATATAGGTTTATTAAAGTTAATTTTTGTTTTTTTCATTTCTATTATAACCATATCATTATCAAAACTGTCAAACTATGGAAATTAGGTTTGGCAATATAATTTTTTGCACCAAATCTACCCTCCCATTTGGTTACCAATTTAACATCCTTATATTTCCGAACATTTTCCATAGTTTTACCAAATACTGCATTATTCATTAGTTTAAAAAAGTTTTTTTCAAATTCATTTTTGTTCTGTTTTCTTAGATTAGTATTTAAATCTATATAGCTTTCTTTTTTGTAAACTTTAAAATTTTATGAACGTTTGTGATTTTCAAACCTAGATTGACACTTGCTTTAAATTTCTGTAATGAATAACATTTTTTTTTGTTAAAAAGTGTTGTTAATAATTTACGTTGTTTGGATGTTCTAGACACAATGGTAAATCTTTTGATCATTATGTAAGTTATAGGGATATTCTAAATCAACCTCAAGTATATAACCTACATCTAAATTGTCTGGGTGTGTTAATAATATCTTCAGAATAAAAAGCATGACTGTCAATCCAACAAAATCACTAACCGGTAAATATTCACTCATAGCTGTACCATATAAATTATTAACATCAAAATACATAAGAAAAGTAGACGGATTATTTGGATTATATTCTTCTCCCATGTATTTATTATTAGCCTTTCCATAGCGATTACTGCACTGTGATACACCTCCACGAATTCCTTTTTCTATAAACATATCGATTTCAGTTAATAATTCTAAGGTAACCCCCTGACATTTTTAGACAACTTGAATATGCCAAACTTGGACTAGTATAGTACTTTAAACATTCTAGATTATATGTTTTTAAACATACTTTTTGAAATTTCAAAAACGTCGCTTAAAAGTAAAACGTCAGTTTTTAAATATAATTCAGCATACTGTTGTATATTTTCGATCCTAAAAGTATTCCAAACATTAATGGCATGTTGATAATCAATTTCTGAAATATGAATTTGGTAATTTGATTAAAAAGAGCTCTCTAGGTGGTAACTGAGTCTCTTTTTAATTTATCCCAATTATTAAGGTAATCGTATGGAAATATGCCCTTTTTGATAAAAGTTTAAATTCTTGATTTGTTTTACAATTACTTCTGTGTGATGGTTTTTTCACTATCATCCAAATAGGAACTTAATTTTTCTATACTACTTGGCATCATACGTAAAGAATCAATGAAACGAAACTGAATGTTTGAGTTGGAAAAATTGTTTGGTAAAAGCAATATATTTTCCTTTATTTACAGGTAATAAATAAATTGGACCCGGAGCTTCTGTAGCAAGAGCCTAATTATAAAAGACTGTCATAACCAGACAGATTATGAAAACTACTGGAATCGTAGAATCATCCTTATAATTTAGATTACAGGACAAATGTGCAGACTTCTATAGGGTGTTTTTGTGTCATAATTTGAAGGAACTGATCGATTTAGGCGAAAAGTACGTGTTTAAGTTGTATTATTAAGATACAGGGTGTTGCTTTAATTTGCTGTTTTCAATTTTTTACATGACTGGGCAGGGATCTGAGGCTGAAAATTTCGTCCATCTTGTGTTTAAGATTGCACTGTTTAGATGTCGTAACTTTTTAAACTTGAATATGACCTGTTTATTAAAGAATAAGTGTTATAAATCATCTGCATCAAAAAGTTTACTTTTATTAAGTCCTAGAGCAGGCCAGATAAACACATTAGGACCACTTGAGAAACGAATTTTGGTCAATTGCTTGCATAGTGATACTCTAACACGAAACAAAGAAGTCTTTGGCATGAAAACGTCAACCCCCTAAAATAACCTCAAAGGTCCCCAATTCCCCAGTGACTTTGAGGGTGATTTTGGGGGTTGGAGGCGTTTTCGGTTTTGTGCCTAAAAGACTTTTTGATCACCGTGTTAAGAACTACCACTATGCAAAGTTTGAAAAATCCAAAAATTCATTTTCCATAAAAATTGTGGGATCCTTTAAAGTGTGTTTATCTCGAGAACGGCTACTCCTAGACACTTAAATAAAGTATACATTTTTGATGCAGATGGATTTATAGTAACTTATTTTTTAATAAACAGGTCAATATTCTAAGCTTAAAAAAAGTTACGACATCTAAAACAAGTGAGGAAGGCCGTAGCTGGCGCCCTCTAGTAGCAACATCAAAAGCGTGGACGAATTTAAATTTCTCGCCTCAGAAAACCCCCAGATCCCAAATTTTGTACCGCTAGGTCTTTTGGGTTTAAAAAAATAATTAAGAAAAAACGAAAGCAAAATTAAAACTTTAACACCCTGTATCTTAATAACTAAGCATTTTAGGGCCCACGTTTATATAAACTTTTCGACTTAAAATCGATCCAGGAATGCCTCCTTCAAATTATGACATACCATTAAGTAACACCCTGTATACACCTGAAAAGTGACAATGGTCTTTAACCCTTATTTGATCTTCTTGAAAAGGCTTTAAGCAAATGTGACATAGACTTGATAAAGTAAAATCTTGTTTTTGTTGGTCTGTTAATGATATCATTGAAACTTCATTAGAAAATATAAGAGATAATTCTCGTGATAACTGTTGTAATTGTAAAACAAACCAACTTATACAGTCCTCACCATATATAGAGCAAATTTTGATAAGGAATTATCATATGAACATAATAAATTATATGCAATGCTAAATGGAACATGTTTTTGAACTTTTTTATGTGACCTGAAATATTTTGATCCTCATATTTTTCCAATATACACTCCAAATCTGCATAAATTACAAATGGAACCTTTTCTTTATTTTTAAATTGTTTAAATGATATAATTTTTTCTTTATCTGTCGGTAAGGTTATTTTAGTTTTATTAAGTTCTTTACATGCAAACATATGTCTATTTAAGGTATCGGTGGAATAAAAGTGATTAAGACGTCTATCACAATAGATTTTTTTATGTTTAAAATCATTACTTTGCCTACAGAGTAAACTGATAAGTCTTTTATTAATGCAAATGAAAAATTTGTTGAAATTTATTTAAATTTTCAGTTAAATCGACTTCATTTTCGCAATCATAGTCAAAATAATCTTCAGTGGGTATAATTAATAGGTTAATTTTTGTTAAAAAATTAAATTGTGTCAAACAAACTGGCAGAATTTCTTTTTTCTCAAAAGAAAATATATTGATTGAAATACTATTCATCTTTTCAAATTTAGGAATGTCCTTTAATTTTGTGGGAAAACAATCCTTCATATTTAAGTATTCGGCTAAAATGTGGATAAGATGATGTTCTGTTGGGATTACGAGAATCTGAACAGGGATGAAGGGCTGCTACAATTGACCAAAGAAAACAATATTCGTCATTATTTCTTATATTAAGAACTCCTTTTTGTATTTGTATAAATTTGGGAACTTCGATGAAAGTTAAAGTTCCAATACTTATTGGGGAATAATTATTTACATTAACTTTTATTTGTAAAATTTCATAAAGAGCCCATCCTGAATCTTTTTCCTGAGAGTCTTCGAGCTTTTTTAAAATATTATCTTTGATATGGTGTTCATAAAATTCTCTTCAGATGGTATTTAAATCAACTATTCTGCTTTTAGTTTGAAAATGTTTTATATTCGCGTCCCCAGTTTGAGGTTTTACAAAAATTTTCGAAAAAAGTAACATTTACTTTTAATAAGGAATTCTGAAGCTCTTTTTTAAATCTATTAGAAAATATTCTAAAGCCCTTATTAAAAAAACTACAACATCTTTGATACTTAAATTAATAATAGCACCAGTCCTAATTGATTTTTAAAAACAAGATTCTACATCTTCCCAAATTAATTGGCGTTTTTAGAAGAAGATTTACTTAAATTTTTTTGTTGCATCGAAAAGTCGATTTAAAGTTTTTTAACAGAGCCAAGTTAGATTCCAATTTTAAAAAACCCTTCCTTGATGTAGATACATTACTTTTAATATATTTTTTTAAAATAAAGATATTTTTATTTAAAAATTTAATCCATTTGCAATAATCCTCCTTAGTTTTAATTAACTTACCAACTTGTTTCATTTTCTTAACAATTTCATCAGCCAAATTGTTAATTTCAGCACCAGTACTCATTTTGATTTTTAATTTTTTGAATACCTACAAAATATAAATAAATATAAATTTAATAAAATAAATATTTTTGTGAAAATTAAAAATAATAATAATAAAACCTTAAAATGTACAAAATACTTCAGGTTTATTTTTAAAATAGAGTAATTTTAGGACTAAAAAATTGAGTACTTACCACCAAAAGTTATAAGTTTAAGTGTGTAGAGCTTAAGCTTCTAAAATAACATAAACTTACTTGTTGTTACATATTTTTTTTATATTTTCTTATGAAATAGGGACCTACTACAATTTGTATTTATTTACATTGCTATTTTGCATATAAAATAAATTTAATTATTATAGTAATTTATCGGAGCACTCTATTACTCTTATCATTTATGTTTGATAAGATATTATTTTTATGACTTGTAACATTTTTAAAATTTAATCTCTTATTCTGTTTCTTTGACCTCATCACCTTTTATAATTTTTGCAGAATTCATATCGTTCTCGGTAAAATTTTTTATATTTCAGACTATTAAAATATTAGAGAGCTCTGGTAAATATTTAATATTTATACATATAAAATAGCATTGTAAATAAATTTATGATGTTAGAGACCTCGATTATCTTTTATATTGAATCATTTTTTAATGGATAATTTCATTTTAATTTTGTATAAATAGGTCAGACAAACGGTTGAGGTTTAAAAGTGTTTTTGTGTTCTTAAATTAAGCAAAAAAATAACTAAAAATATAAGTTCTCCACCCTGTACCATTATTTTGAAGTCGACTGATTTATAGGAACTACCCACTGAATCGTTAATAGTGTTGTGTAAGCATCTGTTTAGGTAAGTTTTATTTAAATATCATACTTTTAAACTGTTGTAAAAATTAATAAATAAAAATTATTAAATAAAAAAATTAAAATATTACATTGATTTATTAGATGTAAATTACCCAAGTAACATTTAGGGAAAGTTTATTCTTAATAGTAGCAGTGTAATTCATTGAACTATATTGAAATATTTAGAGACACGATTTTTCAAAATGTTTACTTTATGGAATTTTACACGTGGCAGGGTTGTTAATGTGACGAAAAATATTATTCTTAAATATAATTGCTAAACAGAACTAAATACTTAGAATTAAAACTTGTTTTTTTTTTTCAGATTTGGAGTCAAAACTTTAGAAAAGAAAGGGGAACAAATTGTTCTCAAACTTAGCTATTCACCTAAGGGTAAAACAATGCGACTAAAATTGGGAGACCTTCCTATCTATATGAGGAAATACAGTTTCGATTTACTACCTTTACCTGAAAATCAACAACAACAACCACCACAACCACCAGCACTACAGCAAGAAAGTAATGATTTGGGGAAGTTAAGGAAAAGAAGGGCAGCAAATTCTTCTACTGAATCTTCACAAAATAAGAAATTACGGATTTTAGAAAACAGGCTTCTAATCCATCACCTTCCACTTCAACGGGGACAACAACAACAACAGCAACATTAGTAGAAATCATGGATGATGATGCTGACGATTTTGAATCACAAAAATATAGTGTTATTGATATTTAAATAATAATAAAAGTATTATTTAGAATATATATTTAAAACCATTATTTTAGTTTTTTTTATTTCCTGATCCTACCTACCTACCTACCTACCTTTTTTTTTTTTGGGGGTAACAAATCTTCTAAAGACTTCCCGATCTGATGTTCTGGCGACCGGGAAGTGCCGGATTCTGTCCATCCAGGAGCAGCCTACCGACTAAAAAACTTCCCCCTTCTCTTTCACCCTTCGCATTGGAACCGCTTTCGCATTACTTCAGTACGAGGATTGTCCTAATTTATATGTCTATCTATCTACATATATACCTATTTATCTATGTACATTTAACTTCGGTATTTGTATTGCCGCAAACCTGCTTATCCTCGAGCCTCGCTTTCTTTGGTCTGTATCATTACTCGTATCACTTTATAAGCACGATTCCAAGTTTCCTCACCGCCTAACAGGCTTTGCATCATCGTTTCCGAGTTGAACGGCCCTCTTGATGTATTCGAGAATGCAGTTCTTGTTTCATTCCATCTTGGACACACAAAAGGGTATGCTCCGCATCGTCTTCCTGCTTACAGTAGAAGCTGTTTGGGTTGTCAGCTCTGTTACGGCTATGTAAGAACTTTCGGAAGCAGCCATGTCCCGAGAGCGCCTGAGTGACGAAATAATCGACTTCCCCATAGGGTCTTTCCATCCAGTCCTGTATAACCGGTATTAGTCTCTGCGTCCAGCGTCCATAAAGCCCATTTTCCCACCTAATTTGCCATTCATGCATTAGACTAACCTTGCCTCTTCCTTTGTTGAACCTGCATATCGGTCACGTCTTTCTTTGATTAGCAAGTCAATTGAGGTACAACACCTATTCCTTCTGTTGATACAGTTCGGTATGCAGAGCAAATTCGCAGTGCCATTTTTCTCTGTGTGCTGAGCAGCTTTCGCATCAACTTCTTGTTCTGTGTTGCCATATACCAAGCTGGTGAACCATACAATATCTGGAAATGAACCACAGAAGACAGTAGTCTTCTCTTGAAGCTCTTGGTCCTCCAATATTTGGCATTAAGCTTGTCAATGCTGCCACTGTCTTGTCAGCCTTTATGGTAGTTTGGTTGATGTGTTCTGCGAAGTTGAGTTTTTTGTCAAGCCAGACTCCAAGATACTTCACAGCCTTGCTAATGTCTATTTTAGTTCCAAGTACCTCAAAACTTATTGGTCTTATTTTCCTTCTTTGGTCAGAAGAACAGCTTCAGTCTTTTTAGGAGCCAAGCTTAGTCTCCATCCAGTTGGACACACGCTACAGGGCCCGGTTTGCCAAACTCATTAAAAGGTTCTCGGTTCTTGAAGTGACCACCAAAGCGACGTCGTCAGCAAAACCAACGAGTGTAACCCCGTCCGGCATTTCCGTAGCAAACAATGGGTCATAGAGAATATTCCACAAAGTCGGTCCCAATCCCCTCGGCCTCTAGTAGAATTTCCCTATCCGACAGATACGATGAAATAATTCGAATAAGGTTTTCACTTATTTCTCTGGTTCTTAATGTGTCCAATATTTGTTGCCATGAGGCGCTATTAAAGGCGTTCTTTACATCCAAGGTTATCGCAGCACAGAGGTTTTGCCTTGCTGTCGCTTCTTGTGCAGTAGCTATTATTACATTGATGGATGACGGTTTGGCGTCCTTTCGGTCTCCCAACAAGAGCTGTTCTAAAGTTTGCCCTCCGAGTCCAACAAGCATATTGGTCTATAAGATGAGGGATTTTCCAGATACTGCTATATACTGCTAGTGTATAATTTGGTTTTTGCTCAGCCATCTTTATTATTTCCGTGGCACAAGCCAGGTCCTGGAGTTTTTTTTAAGTTTTTGAGCGGCATTTTGTATTTCTATAGGTGTGAATGGGATAAACTCGTCGCTATCATCAAAAGCAAAAACCACCGGTTCATGCATTGGGAACAAGGATTTACTACTTTTTCATAGTTTCCATAGGCAGGCTAATTTAGGCGGAAAACCTATTAATCCTTTAGTGACGATTTTATATCCGTCTCCCCATATGTCCGTATCCACTTCTTCGCACAACTTCTTCCAGCACTGTCTTTTAGAGCCTGTGATCTTTTTCTTAAGAGCTGACTTGTTATCTTTATAGGCTTCCCAAGAAGCTGACCTTCTTTAGTGACACACGCCTGACTTTTGTTGTGTATTCCCTGCGTTTTGAGGCATTCTTTTCGAAGATGAGCTATTTCGTCGCTCCACATAGAGGGCTGTCTTCGTGAACCCGTGTTTTCTTCGCATTACCATATCGCAGATACGTTTAAGCTGTGCAGAAAAACCCTCTGAAGCAGTTGAGCTTGGTTTTCATTCAGGCCATCAAGGACCTGGGTTAATCTTTCCGTATTTAACTTTTTAACTTGCCAACCGTGAAAACGCTGTGATTTGGTACAACTTTCTACTTGAGACCTCATATGTTATATACTTAAGGTCGCTAAGCGACTCAATGTCCAGCACCTCCCATTTGTCAATGTAGGGTTGAATGCCCTCAGTAGCGATTGTAGATCCAGAGAGCCATAGTTTTGACACACGAACGTGGGTTTCTCTCCTGGTTAATAACCACATAGTTGTTTGCTGCAATCCATTCCGTAACCAGCTGCCCTCTATTATCCGTAAAGTTCATACCCCATTGTGGAGATTTGGCGTTGAAATCTCCAGCAATGATGGCTTCAGTTCCTGTTTCGTTTATAAGTTGCTCGATTTCTTGCAGGGTCAAATCCAGGTCCTCGATATTGTTATTACCGGAACAGTAACAACTGAGCAGGATGAAATCTGTTGTCATAATATATGTGAACCCGTGTCCGTGACCTTGAGATCTGGCCGGTGTATGTTGATTAAAAATTTTGATAGCGGTATCAAAATCGTTCCAGTACACCCAGTCCTTTCTACCACGTATGGCTCCAATATATCTCAACATAATTTTTTTCATCTTTCGCAGTAAAATTGGTAGGATATTTTTTAAAAAATAGCTCATATAAACCTGTAGTACCTTTATATCTTTTATTTTGTACAATAACATCTGAATCGACTATTTTTAATTGTGAATCACCAATATAAAATTTTTTTCCCAAAGTCGGATTAAAAACTACTCCATATTTATGGTCAAATTCGTTCTTGGTATCTTGTAACATATCTTTGATATATTTTCTAGGAAGTTGTTCATATTGTTCCAGGTAATCCCTAAAAGATTCTTCCATAAGCTGTTGATTTCTCGAACGTTCATATTGCACTTGTAATTGTGGTTCCAGTTCATTTTCTTGATTTTTTGCCTCTTCTATTATGCTTTCTTTTAAACCAATATCATTATCGTACGAATCCTCATCATCAGAGTCCTTCATTTTTTTAATTGGTGTAGATGTAGATGTAAAATGTAACCGTTTTTTAGGTAGCAAACGTGTAGTATGTAAGTTTTGTGTATCATTCATTGTTGACAAATTGTTTAATTTTTCATTATTACTATGATTTATCTCAGAGTTTTCATCCTTAATATTGGTTGTTGTTGCTATTGTTGAAGTATTTTGCGGTATTATAAGTTTTGTTTCTATATTTTTAAGGTGTTTAGTGATCGGGGAAAATAAATTTTATGAACAATTTCACCTGCTTCAATAGGGCCAACTTTTGTTTAAGTATCTTTACGTTGAGCTATAAGTTTTTGTTTAATTTCTTTTTCGGTAATATCCATGGTTCAAATGCTTGCTAATAACACCAAACATATAATGACAAATAACAATATTATGGTATATATATTTATCAAAACAACAAAGGTATCGCCCTTCATTAATTTTACAATGCTTAAAAAGTGCTAAAACTGGTATGGTTTGCCCCAACATAAACCACACAAGGTTTTAAAACAATCAAATGTCATATCTGTTCCTACGTGATCACTATACACATGTCGTAAGTTGATGTCATCTTGCTTAAATAAAATTAATACATTTGCGTTATCTCTAATTAAATGCTTAGGTATTTTCGCATAGGTTTCAGAGAAATAAAAAAAATCGATCTGATTATGAGACCCATGCTAAAATACTCGCGAATAACTTTTTTTATCACATGCAATGTCATCAAAAAAAAAAAGAATGTGGTTTTAGCTTCTGAAGGTGATAATATCTGTTCCTGTTTAAAAGCGAAATATCCTATCCCCCTAATAGGTTTAAGCAACCTATTAAGATATAAATACTTTGTTGATACAAAGACTTTGAATATAAATATATATTTTAAATTTAAGTCCATTGGTGTTGTTGATTAGGGAGATCATTACATTAGTTTTTCCACAGTTTGAAGGACCAACAATTATGCATCGGATTGAAGAGGGCAAGAGAACACTGTGCTTACTCTTTGGACTTTTTTCCACATCATGATTTTTAATAGGTAACTTAGCACGCTGTGGAATAATTTTACACTTTTATCTTTGAGTCTTGTCATTGTTTTTATTTTTTTATGTAGTACCTTCTGTAACAGGTAAAACTAGACTATTTATTAGAATGTTTTGGGTCTAATTTTATTTACTTTATCTAAAGACGTTCCAGAGTAAAGATGAAATTTTATCCTGATGCTTGTGAATTGGTTAAGGGAGAAGGTCTTATAAACACTATTATTAACAAATTACCTGTTGAGTTACATTTACCTGGTTACAATTATTGTGGTCCTGGTACAAAGTTGTGGCTGATAAGGTGTTAGCTAAAAAAGCTAAGAGTCGAGTAAGAGCAAACAATGCAAAATTAGGTGAAAAATGGCAGCATTAGGTGTAGCGGGGGCCATGAAAGCTAAAATTAAATTGGAAATGGGTATGGAAAAACTAAATACAACGTTTCGATGGTTCGTCAATGTACTAAGGCTTTAAAGCAGAGTATTAAATTATTACAAAATCATTAGAAATTCAGAAAAGGCTTTACAAACGATTAACAACCGGTGGTAAATCAAAGTAACCCGAAAAACTTGTAAATTAAAAAATGTACAAAAACAACATGAATCGATTCAAAATAAGTATGAAAAGGAAATTCAGATTAAAATTGATGAAAAAGATAAAGAATACACCTACAAGGCGTAAAAAAAAAATTAAATTTAAAAGTAGTAGAACCAACAATAAAATTAAACAAATTTAATGAACAACCAAAACAACCTCACAAAAGAAAACTTGATACTGATAATGACATTTATAGTGAAAATGAACTGCAACTCTCATAAAAAAATAAAACATGATAACACCCTGACCTTGAATCCTATGGTATTAAATGAAAACTTGATGAGAACAATAATGATAACAATACGGATTGGCCTGAAGGTTTATCGAATTTCTAACTCCAAAAGACAAAAACTAAAAAGGGGTTTAGTGTTCCATCTTTAAGATTCAGTATTAACTTACAGTTTAAGGGTACAGAAGTTTTTTCCATTGGTATAACACAAAATGACTCAAAAAATAACAAATAAAAATATAAAACGTAAAAGTGGAAATAGAAGAAGAAAGAAAGCAACAACAACAACAACAAAACCACGTAAAACAAGTAAACGGTGTGATAAAACACTTAGTTTTAAAGAGGTAACTAAACAAATTAAAAATAGTATACTAAAAAAGAAACCAAGATACCTAAATGGAGCACTAAAGTTGCAATACAAAAGGCTAACACACTCAAGAATAAAGTGAGACCTTCCCGTATAATTGCGATCCCAAAGCAGGTGGATTTTTACCACTTATTCCTATATTTGCTGGACTCAGTGCACTAGGGGCCTTAAGTGGGGCAGGGAATTTTCAAAAGCTGTTAACGATGCAAAGTCAGCAGCTGAACAATTAAAAGAGGCTCAACGTCATAATAAATCTATGGAAGCCATTGCTATAGGCAAGGGTTTATATCTTGAATCACACAAAAGGATTGGGTCTTTTTTACGACCACCGGACTATCAAAACAACTACCCATAAAACTACCAATGCGACCACTAACGAATATTGAATTAAATAAAGATATATAAAAGTTAAAAATTCGTAATTTTAGAGGTGTTTTTATGAAAGATGTCTTACCGAAAAAAATACGAAAAATAGAATCGGGTATTGTTAATTTGGACAATAGTAGTGGACCAGGTACACATTGGACTGCTTATAAAAACATGGTGATAATATTAGTTATTTTGATAGTTTCGGTAAGTTGTCTCCTCCTATACAATTAGTTAATTACTTCTATTCAAGTGGTCCCTGTAATATTCTGTACAATTACGATTCCTATCAATCTTATAACAGTGTAAATTGTGGTCATTTATGTTTATCTTTCTTATATTGTACCTAAAGCAGTATATATATATATATATATATATATATATATATATATATATATATATATATATATTTTAAAAATAAAAAATTAACAAAAGCTTAGTTATTATTTATTTTTTTGGTTAACATCATGTCCTTCACCTTACCCTGACAGGCCGAACGTCTTTTCCAACCAAGATTTTCCACCTATAGTATTAAATGAAAATGAAAATTATGTTTTGGATTTAATAAACTTTTGAAAGTTACAATTCTATACCCAATATAGATAGTACAAATAATAAATTTTTTCAATAATAATAAGATTATAACAATTCCTGAGGGTTCTTATGACATTAAGGATATTAACTACTTAGTAGAACATATTGAAGACAGTTTAAAGGAAAAACCAGTCACGGAAGTGGAAAAACCATATCTAGTTATTAAAGCAAATTACAATACGTTAAAGTGTGAAATAAAGAGTAATTTAGAGATTAATTTTTAAACCACGTAACATAGGGTCAGTGCTGGGTTTTAAGAAAAGAAAGCTTGCAAAAATACAAAACATACATCTGATCGACCTATAAATATTTTTATAGTAAACACAATCTGTGTTGAGTGTAATTTAGTGACAAATTCTTTTCACAATGGTAAAGCAGTTCACGTAATTCACATGTTTTATCCCTCCCCATTGCCCACAAAATTATTGAAAATCCATTAAATGTAACCTATCTACCAACAACACACGGTATATTGATGAAATAATCCTTAAAATAACCGATCAGACGGAAATATTATCAATTTTAGAAAAGAATGATCACAATCAGATTGCACCTAAAGAAGGCCATTTAAACAAATAATATGGTATTTTTATATAATATAACTCAGTTTCCTACAACAATACCTTACTTGATTATGTAACGATAGTTCAACGCAACAAGAACACAAGCAAGAAAAAAGTATAAAAATAAACCAAATGTTGGAGAAAGGGTAGTATACTTCAAAGCTAAAAGAGTTAACACCTGCAAACAAGGAATTTTTGCTCACATTAGGATTTCAAGTAAAAAAAATAAAAGTCAAGATTCCAAAGCTAAAAAGTTTTGCTAATTTTAAGCTAGTTGTAAGGATCAATTTAGAAAACTCCTTTTATTTATAAGGTATAACTGTCAACTGATACTCTCAAAGTGAAGAGAATAATGAGTTTTAATATAATAAATGTTGGTGACTGATGTCTTTTTTCTGACACTTTAATAATAAACAATGAATATCACACACATCAGCCCTATGCATCAACAACATTTAACAATAATAGAGATAAGAATTCCGATAGACTCAAGATCTTTATACGTTACCTGGTCATAGCTTTTTATATATTGAGGGTAAAGTATTAAATGACAAGAATGAAGTAAGTAAACATGTAAGTTTTGTTAACAATGGTATTGCATATTTGTTTGATGAAATTCGCTATGAACTTGGAGGTGGGTAGTGGATCCTGTAAGAAACCCAGGTGTAACCTCAACAATAAAAGGTTATGTCCTTTACCACCAATGAAATACAACGATTACAAAAAATGCAGGATGGGCAATTAATGAAAACCCAAATATACTTGATGATAAGGGAAATTTTAACATATGTCTACCTTTACGTACCCTATTAGGATTTGCTTGAAGACTTTCAAAAAATTATTATGAATGTCAATAAAGAATTAATTCTAATTAGAAGCAATTCAGATAGCAATGCCCTTATTCAAACTACAGTACCATTAACCGCTGAAGAATATAAAATTGTATTAAATAAAATTGTATGGAAAATACCTCATGTAATGTCTCCGATGTTGAGAAGTCACGTTTGTTCAAAGTCTTGAGCCCCAATCGTGATTTAAATATACCATTTTTGGTTGGGAGTTGATGAATATCCAGTACACAGGAGACAATAGACATACATGGGCTTAAAAAGTACTGCTCTTGAATTGAATTGAGTTTGAAACGACAAAAAATATACCCAAGGATCGAGCCAAGAGTACTACAGCCTATTATCTTATACTACACGATCGTTTGGTTAAATACGACCCCTTTTAACTAATATTGTAATATCAATTGCCTAATGATTTTATAAAGTAGAAAAAAAAATGTTTATCGTGGACGTAAGATTTCAATATAAAGGGAGTGACTTTATTTGTAAGGAATTGACCATTGTTGATGTCAATATTGGTGAAGTTTTTCATACCATGGTAAATTATCCACATCCAATGGAATGGTTCAGCGAGCAAATTCAAAACAGAATACAATGGCTTACCAATAATATCCATGGACTTGAATGGGACTATTCTAATTTTAAATTTATACCTTATGAACAAATTTCTAGTTATATAAAAAATATTGTTAAAAATGAACTAATTTTTGTTAAAGGATATGATAAAAAAATTTGGCTAACTAAATTTCTTAACAATCAAATAGAGGAATTTTTATTTATAGGGTGTCCAAATTTAAATAAATTAAAAAGATTAGAATGTAGCAACGAAGATTTTCATTGTTGAGATAATAAAAATAATAATAATATTAGTAATTGTTCAAAAAATGCTTTATTATTGTATAATTGGTATATAAATAAAACAAACTAAACTTATTTAAATCTTTTAATTAAATATCTATATCTGCCTACATACCTACCTATCTACCTACCTACCTACCCCAAATTTAAAATAATACACATGTACTATAAACAAATATTTTATTTAAAAATAATAATTATACAAACAGTACAAACTTATATATTAAAATATAAAGTCTTAAAAATATATATTTTTAGTTATTTTCACGTCTATGTAACTTAATTTTATAACATTTAATGCTTTATCTATAAAGTTTAATTTCACATTTCCTCTCCTATTTACTAAGACATTAAAAAAAGTATTAAACCTTTCTCAAACCTAGTACTATTGATATTTATCCTATTTTTCAAGCAACTATTTAAATATAATAAGTACAATATAATATTATAACCTAAGGACACATCTTCTTTACCAATCAAACTCTTCTAGTCTCCGTTTAGCTCTGGCCTCTTCTCTTGCACAAGTATAGCATATGTATTATCCAAGCACATTTTTAAAAACAAATATTGCCATCCATCTTTGGTCCTCTTAGTTAGAAATTTTCGGTTGCACCTTGCACAAAAACAATGCAAGTGGCAAAGTTGATTTTCTGATCGTGTTGTGGATAGTATCGTCCAGTAAAAGGACAATTTCTAGAATTTAACCATCCATCACAACTAGCCATATTGAATAAATGTAGTTAAGTCAAGCAAATGTTTTTATTAAATACTCACATTTTATAACATCTAATGCCTTAAATATTGTTTTGCATTATCTACATGAGTTTGAACTTTCTTATCTGTAATAGATCTAAGGGAAGTGGAATATCTAAGTACTAGCAAAAGAGGAGAAAATGGTTTTGGATCTTCTGGACTATTCTAAATAATTTACATTTGTAATATAATTTTAAAAATAAATAAAAAAGGTTTATTAAAACTAAAGTATTTTTATTTTTACGTCAGAATAATGAACAATTATTTAATATTATACACTGGATACTGTTTACTTTATCTACACGAGTTTAACCTTTCTCATCTGCAATATGACCTTTCTTTACAACAAGTCCAAACCTATATAAATCTAATAGTAGTAATAATAAGCTTACAGGGTGGACACACTTACCATACTCAAATATAGCATACACAATTTTTTTCCAACTTGGTTCACCCGGTTCTTTTACACCCAAGGTCTTTTTGGGTTAAAAGCCTCTGGTCAACATACATCGTGTCGTCACTTCTTCCGCTCCAAGAGCCTCTGGTCAACATACGTCATTGTCGACCACTTCTTAGGACAGGTAATTCTTTAGGCTACACCTGCACAGGTAATAAAACACACAGGTGACAAACCGTGTCGCGCCGTCACGCTCCAACACCTTTTCAACAGCCTCTGGACTTCTTTCGGCTATTGCGTCACTTCTTCAGCTCAAGAAGTATCTGAAAACCAAAAAAAAAAATCTGAAGTGCTGAAGAATGTCTCTTCGGATGGACACATGCCATCCGACTGTCACAGAGCCACGTTAACTATACTACTGTAATGTTCCCAACATGGGTGATAATAGACGGAGAGCTAGAGCCGAAAAAGCAACGTCATCAGTAATATGGAGTTTCTCCCGTAAAAGATGTTTATTTAGTATTGTTAATTATATTCTCGCGCAGGCTGACAATCTATCGAAGCAGTGGGTAGCAATAAGTGGTGAAACCGCAAAATTTTTCGTCATAGATAATATGTCAGCCATTTTGACCACTTAGAATAAAACGGGCTCAAATTATCCCGAGCGCTTGTTTTATACAGGGTGTTTGTTAATTGAATGTCATATTAAAGGGTCCATTTTAAGAAGAAAACTTCATATGAACGTATGTCCTAAACGTCAAATTTTCAAAAATAAATTATTTATTATCAATAAGTGTAATACCATTCAGATATTTAATAGAATTTGGCATATATATATATATATATATATATATATATATATATATATATATATATATATATATATATATATATATATATATATATATATATATATATATATATATATATATATATATATATATATATATATATATATATATATATATATATATATATATATATATATATATATATATATATATATATATATATATATATATATATATATATATATATATATATATATATATATATATATATATATATATATATATATATATATATATATATATATATATATATATATATACTATTATCAAGAGGCATTTTTGCTACTAATTTTTTATTTTGACAGATATTGATGGTACGTCACTGATTTTCTTAAAATAAAAAAATTGAAACCCCAATATTTATAAGCAAAGTTGATTACTTGATTTTTTCAAATCCGATGCACGGTTTTCGCTTAAAAAAAATTCTCTGCATGATCATAACAATATCGGTAAACAATACCAGCAAAAAAAATATCTGGATTTAATTTTTTGGTAAAACCGTGCGTCGGACCAAAAAAAATCAAGAGATCAAATCCGCTTATAATTTTTTAGTTCGATCCACGGTTTTCATCTAGAAAATTAAATCTAAATTTCTGTGCATGGTGATATTGTTATGATCCGTTTTTATTTTTTCAAGCAAAACCGTACATCGGATTGATAAATATCAAGTGATCAACTTTGCTTATAAATAAATGAGGATTTTAAAAATATTTTTTAAAGAGAATCAGTGACGTACCATCAATATCTGCCAAAAACCAGGTCAAACCCGTACGAACGCCACTGGTAAAAATAAAAACAATGTAGTAAACTAAAAATGCCTTTTGATACATAGTATATGTATGCCAAATTTTATTAAATCTAAAGTGGTATTAAGTTATTATTATTAAATGATTTATTTTTGAAAATATTATCAGCCTGTATTTCAAAACTTAGGACGTTTAGGACATAACCCCTTAAATATTGACATTCAATTAAAAACACCCTGTATAAAGCAAGCCTAGAATAATTTGACCCCGTTTTACTGCTCACGGTATCCACCTAAATGTCAGCCTTTTGGATTTAGACACCGTAAGGTTATCCATGACGATTTTTCCCAAAAATTTGCACTCACCCCTTTATACTCCGGTATCCAATAGATGTCAGCTTGCGCGGAACAAATTAACAATACTAAATGAACATGTTTTACGGTTGAAATGGAAGAGCAAGATTTTAGTGCTATTGAAACCATAACATTGTCTAACACTTTCAAGAAAACATCTCCATTTTTCATGAAATTTGAGTCATCTTAATTTTTTTTTGCAAATTTCAAAATTCTTTGTGTATTCCTGGAGGCCAATAGCATCTGCTATATATTTGGTACGGGTCCCAGGTCTTACTTTTGGGATAAAAAATTGTAAAAATCCTAAGTTTGCTACTGACGATGCTCTTTTCAATTATTTGACCATTATATTGATCGTTTCTTATGCAGATTTGCAGATTTTATAAATTAGATTATTTTTCAGCTGATGGTTGGTGAGGCGAAAGAATCGAGATATCACTATAGGTGGGTAATACTGACAGATCAGCCTACTTTCGAACCAAAATACAGTTGGGACACAGGTATGCAGAGGTGGCGTAGATAATTTTATTTCCTTAATATATATATATATATATATATATATATATATATATATATATATATATATATATATATATATATATATATATATATATATATATATATATATATATATATATATATATATATATATATATATATATATATATATATATATATATATATATATATATATATATATATATATATATATGTTAACGTTTTTCTTTCGGTAACTCGTGTGTTGTTGTCCTGAAAAGGACAGATTGTTTGCTGACGTTTCGGCAAAATCACATTTGCCATTATCAAAGCTTAGAAGCTTACTGCTAATTGCATCCTGGGTGTAGTCGCGTATATCTTGTCCTGGGCAGGCGTCACGGTTGATTGGTTTTTACCTGTCTGTCTCGCTCCTGCGTGTTATCGGACCTGTTGTCGTCGACGGGTGAGGGCTATTTGTATGTTGTTTATTTTCTCTGGTAGGTCTAATTCTATTGTTTATCAAGGCAATTTTCCAGGTATTTGGCAAACGTTGGCTGTCGTCACGGTTGTTCAGGTTTTCAGAGGAAAAAGGACAATTACCCTTCTTGGACATTCTCCTGAAAAAGAAAAATAATGGAAGACTTGGACACACAGTTTATCGCAAACCTACCCATACCAATAGATATCTCCACGCCGACTCGCACCACCACCCGTTTCAACATTTTACCGTAGTAAAGTCCCTAACGCACCGCTCCCAGTTACTGACAGATGCAGACCACCTTGAGGAAGAAATGAACAAACTTGAAGACGCCTTAATACAAAATGGATATAAAAACAAACGATCCAACGCGCACTCAAAAGAAAAGAGAAACCGCAGGCAAACAAGAGGAGAGAAATAAAGCCCTTATACCCTATGTAAAAGGAATAACAGACAAAATTGGCAAAGTACTCAAACGACACAACATCACCCCATCTACACGACCAGCAGAAAAATCAGAGATATTCTACCAACACCAAAGGACAAAATCCCCTTAGAAAATCAAGGTGTATACGAAATACCCTGCAAACAATGCAACCTTTCTTATATCGGACAGACCAAAAGAAAATTAGCGCAAGGAGAGATGAACACATGAACGCAGTAAAGAACAGAACAACAACTTCTTCTTTAGTACGCCACATTCTAAACACTGGACACAAAATCGATTTTCCCAACACTAGGATGCTTGCTACCTGCGAAAACCTACCGAAGAGAATTGTGAGGGAGTCCGTTGAAATTGAAAAGAGACCTGAAAACCTGAACAACCGTGACGACAGCCAACGTTTGCCAAATACCTGAAAATTGCCTTGATAAACAATAGAATTAGACCTACCAGAGAAAATAAACAACATACAAATAGCCCTCACCCGTCGACGACAACAGGTCCGATAACACGCAGCCGAGCGAGACAGACAGGTAAAAACCAATCAACCGTGACGCCTGCCCAGGACAAGATATAAGCGACTACACCCAGGATGCAATTAGCAGTAAGCTTCTAAGCTTTGATAATGGCAAATGTGATTTTGCCGAAACGTCAGCAAACAATCTGTCCTTTTCAGGACAACAACACACGAGTTACCGAAAGAAAAACGTTAACACATTTTACTCGTGAGAACTGCGACAAAATATATATATATATATATATATATATATATATATATATATATATATATATATATATATATATATATATATATATATATATATATATATATATATATATATATATATATATATATATATATATATATATATATATATATATATATATATATATATATATATATATTTGGCTTAGGTTGTCAATATCTTTTTTGTTGTTTACGCAATTGTTATTTTTTTTATATGAATCATTTCCTTTATAGTAAGTTTATGGTAGTTTTTGTCAAAATCCAGTATTTTAGTTTCTGTAAAGTTAAAGCTATGTTTGGTTTCGTGTTCGTGTTTGTAATGCGGTAGGAAGCGGATTTTTGGTATTTGTGACCATTTAAACGATTGTTAAGATGTTGGGTTGTCATACCCATATATTGGTTTGGACAATTTGAACACGGAATTGCATAAACAACATTTGACTTTTTTTTGTGAGGTGTTTGACTTTTTAATTTTGTAAACAACTGATTTACTAAGTTCTGTCCTTTGTGACATACCGTTATTTTATGTTTATTTGAACATGTTTAATTTTTTCTGATAAATTATTTGTATATGGCATAGCAATATATTTTTTATCTTCCACGTTTTCTTGTTTATTGTTAGAGGTTCCATTGTTGTAAAATTTGTGTATCCTTTGTTTTATTAGATTTGTTAATGAGTTTCTTGGGAAAATTGTTATTTTGTAGAACAGCTCTGACCTTATTTAGTGCTATTCCTCTGTATTCAGGAGATGTTAACTGAATTGCCCTATCTGCTAATCCTATAATGACACTATGTTTTTGATTTGATGGGTGGTTTGAATTATAATTTAGGTATCTTCCAGACCATGTTGGTTTGGTGTACCAAATTGTTTTTAATTTGTGGTTATCTTGATTTCTTATAATTGTCATATCTAAGAAATTTATTTTGCCATTTTGTCTGATTTCAAGGTGAATTGCAAGTTTTGGGTGATATGATAAATTTGTCTAACACATCGGTAGTTTTATCTTCTGGAACAGCCATAATACAATCATCGACATATCTTTTAAAAAATATAATTGGAATATTCAAATTTTTTATGACCTCTTCTTCCAAAAAATTCCATGACCAACTGTGCAATTGTCGATGAAATTGGGGCACCCATTGCACATCCGTCAAGTTGCTTATAAAAAGAATCATTATACTCGAAAGTAATTACTGGTAAGAGTAAGCTTTACTGCCTCAATAAAATCGTCTGTGAAAGAGAAGTGTAATTTCTAAGGATGTCCCATTTTTTCCTTTAGGATATGTGATACAAGATTTGTTGGAATATTTGTATACAACGATACTACATCTAGAGATATTATTTTATAGCTATGTGGTATTGCTGTTTTATCTAGAAATTTTTTAAGGGTAAAAGAATCTTTTATGTAGTATTCGTTTTGTTTGGTAATTTTGTGAAATACACTCGGATAGATATTTAGACAAATTATAAAACGGTGATTGAATAGAAGGGTACGTACTTTTTGATTTAATAAAAAAGTGAACAACAATAAAATAAATTGTTTTTAAGTTTTAAAATGTATGTCTTATCATGTAATTGTTATTATTTAATTGTTATTGCACGTAAATATAATGAAATAATTTAGACTGCATAAATTGTACAAAAATGTAAATTGTCCTATATCTCTATATTATTATTTTAAATTGTATGCCTGATGATATATTTTTTTGCAGATGATATTTTTAAAATCATGAAAATACAATAAAAAAAATCTTTTGAAAAGCCCTCCATGTAGGTGCGAAACGTAAAGAAATATTGCTGTTTGAATTATACAGAAAACCTCATACCCAAGAAACAATAAAGCTTAATTAGAATAAATGGTTTAAGAAATTTTTGAAAAAAATATATATATATATAGATATATATATATTCCTAAGTTGTAGTTATGTGGTTCTGAAAATGTTCAAGAACCATTCATTATGTTTAATGAGTTAATTGAAAAATTACATGAAAATAGGCATTTTCCTAAAAACAAAGCAATTTTTCGCACTAAATTATTTTGTTAAAGAAGATTTGTGTTTATAGATTTTTTAGTATTTGGAACAAATCAGTAATAATTATTTTAACCCAAACAAAAAAATTTTCGAACATACTACCGGCGGCATTGAAAGTTAGTTGTATAAATACAAGGCGTGTCAGCTACCGAAACTTTTATGACTTGCTTTTTCTGGTTTAAATATAACTAAACACACTTCCTTGTCTCCGGTGAAATTGCTTTTTTCGGGCTCTGACAAGTGCTATTAATCAGTCTTGGTCATCTGGAGTGTTTAGGAGGTGCTTTAAAAATGCAAAGGTCTTACCATTGTTCAAGGGTGTTGGCCAAACAGAACTTTTATGTTGGATCCAGGTTGGCCAAGGATGACGACGACAGATAAAAAAAAAAATGAATTGACATATTTTGTACTTAAAGAAAAATTATTGCCTATTACAATGAAATTTCCCCCCAAAGGCCACCGTAAAATTAAGAATAATTGGCCTTTATAGGGGTGGCCAGTATTGCCAGGTAACAGATGTTCAACCATTCGAGGCAAAAAAATTTTTTCCCCTTTTAAAATTGCTTGCTGCCTCAAGTGTTTTTTTTTTAATTAACGGTCCAGATTTTGGGGAAAATTTTTTTTCTCTTCCTTTGCATAATCAATTGTAGAAGACTTGATCTACTGAAAATCCCCCCTGACTTGGGGAAATTTTCCCCCCTTTTTTTTCCCCAACCCCTTAAAAAAATTTTGTTTCAGTTCAGTTTTTTTCCTAATAATATTATTTTTTTTTGGTTTTTTTCCCAAACCCCAAACTTTTCACCCCCTTTTGGGGAAACCCCAAAAACTCTTCACTTTCTCCGATAACATCAATTTTATCCTTTAGTGACAAACCTTTTTGTTTTGGGGGCATGATTAAATTTTTTTTGATTCCAAACACGATAACTTTATTCTTATCGATTTAAGACACAACTAAAAAAATAATTTGGAGATAATCCCCATAGCCACTAATGTTTTTTGAACCTGGCCATTATTATTGTGAGGTATTTTTTCCTTTTTTAAAAATTTTTTGAATGCAATCATAAAATAATAAAAAAAAAATTAGGGGCCCCAAAAAAAATTTCCCGGGCCCAAAATAAAAAGGTTGATTTACCTGAAATAGGTTATTAAAATTTATTTGGGGTTTTTTTAAAGGGGGTCCATTATCCAAGGGTTTTTATATACGGGATTTCCTATAAAAAGATTTTTGTTAGCTTGAAAGTGGACGATAACACAGGTGGCCGATATAAAAGGGTGTCCGTTAACACAAGTTTTACTGTACTACTATAATAACGGGGGGCACTTGTGTTGTTTATATCAGTTTATTTGATTTGTTATCTGCCGTCATTTAAAATGAATTGTTACAAAACTACTTATCCAAACATAGATATGTTACATATTTTTGAAAAGGGGGGGAAAAGCGAAGATTTTATATTTTCAATAAAATAGGGGGTTTCCCTTTAAAAAAAATATTATTCTCGATTTTTTTTTTTGATCGTGAATTGTTTTTTTAAAAAAACATTTTAAAAAGTTCATAAAAAGTCCTTAAACTTTTTATAAACCACTTTTTTATATTTCTTTAAATAATACCTTTTTAAAAAAAAAGTCAAAAAATTTTTAAAGGGAAAAACCATGTACGGGGTGTCCCAAAAAATTTTTGCCTCATCATTGGGATCTCGGAAAAAAGAAGAGATAGAGGTCGATTAAATGTAAAAAGCTGCGCAATTTGATGCTTTTTTTAAAATGCTATCTTAAGTTTAAAATTTCTTTAATTTTCCGAAGACTTTTGGGAAAAAAAAAAAAAACCGATTTCATTTTTATTTTTTTATCACTTAATTTAAATAGATATAATAAAAAAAAAATTTTTCATTCTCAATGCTA